>APFE031267734.1:40249-52690 GCA_000404065.3 Pinus taeda
AACCCCCCGGTTCACTACGTAGGTTAGTTGTGGAAAGAATATAACACAACCCAACAAAATGCAATATCCATTGCCCTTTGAAAGGTAGCACTAGCGTTCTTTAGCTCGAAAGGCATTTTAACATACTTAAATGTTCCCCACGGCGTGCTAAAGGCTGTCTTATCTTGGTCATCCGGGTGAACAAGTATCTGATTAAATCCTGAAAATCCATCTAGTAAAGAAATTCAAGAGGAACCCACTACTCTTTGTAGGATATGGTCCATTTTGGGCAAATGGTAGTGGTCTTTTAGAGAGATCTGGTTTAAATTTCTCAAGTCTACACACCGTTAGATCTATCCTAATTTTTTCCTCGTGGGAACTAAATTAGATACCCATTCAGAAAATCTGATGGGTGCAATGATACCTGCTTCAAACATTTTCTTTATTTCTTTTTCAATGAGAGGAAGAAGCATGGGGTTAATTCTGCTAAGTTTCTGTTTGAACGGTTTTTGATTTGGTTTTAAGGGAATGGTGTGTTGAATTACTGAGGTGTCATAGGACTTCAAGTCCTCATAACTCCAAGCAAATGCATCTTGGAATTCTTTGAACAGATCGACATATTTTGGTTTTTGATCAAGAGGCATATTTTTGGATAATTTAATCACTTTGGGCTTCTCTGCTGTTCCTATGTTATGTTCTTCAATAGTAGCATTTATAGGCTCCATTTTTGGTTTCTTGGGAACATCATTATCATCAAACATGTCTTCTAATGGAGTCAGTCCAACAGGAAAAATGTTATCCTTTAGGTCAATGAACTCAGCCTCAGCTTTGGCTGTTTCTTCTAAATGCATATGTTTAAGCTCTTGTATGTTTGCATTGTCAAAAACAGTTGGGTTAAGGATTTGTTTAGCTGTTGCAGCTGTTACAGCCTGATCGTTTTCTTCTGTTAGCTGTTGGGAATCTTTCATGGCATCCATGTCAACGCTTGTATTCGAAAATTTGCCCTCAAGAGTGAGGAAATTATTAATCTGGGCATCATTTTGAAACACTTGCCAATCTTTAACATTGTTGGGGACCAAGGGTCTATGTTTTATCTCAGCAGTGAAATGATGATTTGGCTCAAAGGGAAGCTTGCATGTACTAGCAGAAGTTACTAGGCTGTGAGCATGAATATTATGGTATCTTGAAATTTTGGCAAGCTTGGATTCATTGAAAGACTTGAGTATTTCTGTGGCAGCAGTGCTATAAGCTCTCATTCTATTTTCATTGGTAACAAAGTTACCTTTCATTTGTTGTATAATTAAATCGGAGTCACCTAGAATGGACACTTTTGTAGCTCCCAGGGCTTTGAGAAATTTAAGGCCTAAGAGAAGAGCCTCATACTCTGCCATGTTATTAGTACATCTGAAATTTAATCTATAGGCATGGCCTTCAGCGTGATTATCATGTGTGTTGTGAATCCATACGCCTACCCCTGCTCCTAACTTATTGACAGAACCATCAAACTCTAGATACCATGTAATTTCTTGTCTTTGGCTTGTATTAAGAGTTTCAGTTTTTTGAGGATTGGGCAGACTTACATTTTCTGTTTCGGGAGGTTCTGCTTGTTTGTTGGTTGCCTTGACTATTGTGATAGTTTCATGGGTATTGGAAACTGATTCCTCATTGATGCATGTTTCTTGATCTAAGGCTGAAGGCTTCTCATCAGTTGGAGGACTTGTGTCATCATTAAATAAAATAAAAAACCCATATCAGAATGGATTGAGTAAATTGGAAAATTTTGGGGCTTTTCCTCACTACTTACCACATACTTCATTATTGTTTCCCCGTACAGTCTTTTTGGTTGCCCAAAAACAGATATAGTGGCATAAGAGAGGTCAAGTTGAAGGGATCCTTGCAGTTTTGCTCCCCATGATCTTGATAAGAGCATACCATATTTTGTTGGGATGTCAACAACTACTACATCCATTAGGATTGTTTTGTTAGGAAATTGGACTAGAGACACACAAAGGTCTTTGATTAAGCCTAAACACTTGACTTGACTTAAGTCAAAGGAATATAGATCTTTGTAGGGTCTTGTGACATCAAGGTTTAACTTTTCCATTACAGCTTTGGGCATAAGGTTATGTGAGGCACCTGAGTCAAACATAGCATTATGCAAGATTTTGTCATGTATGTGCAGACTGACATAAAAGGGTGGAACAGGTCCATAGGTTGATTTGCCATTAACCTTTGGATCAAACAGCAGCTCAGGGGTATCATCTAAAACATTTACATCATCCCGGACGTCTGGTAGTTGAAGTGACCTTTGAATTTGTTGCCTATAGACATCATGCTTGGCAAGTTCAAAGAGGGGGATGGATATTTTAAGTTTTCCGATCTCTGTTTCTAAGTTAAATGGTTTCTCTAATGGAATCCTTGCATTAGCAGTAGCAGATCTTTCCTTGTCAAGATTGTTTTCAATGTTTTCTTTTTGAATGTCAGCATTATGATGAATGACAGCTTGTGGTATGTCTACTTTGGGCAGAATTTTAGGAATGCTGCTTCCCTCTTCTTTTGAGGAAGAGGGAGGCAGAGGTTGTTCAATAGAAGACTGCACGTCTATCATGTCCTCTACGGTCACTTGATGTGGGTTCGGGATAGTCGTATCAGCTAGTTCTGTTATGATCACCTTGCCTTTAATTTTGTCAGGGTTTTTGCTCTCTTTTGTTCTGCTAGGTGCAGGGACATCAATGGTCTTTGTTATCAACTTGTATTGTTTGTGGACCTCATACACAGCAGTATCATAACCTTGTTTAAAATCAAAAGACTCACCAGACTTAGTCTGAAATTGATTTACATCTTGGTAGTCCTGGTCTTCTCGAGTCAGAAATATTTTTTGCTCATTTTTTGAATCTATCAAGTTCATGTGAGTCTCATCTATTGGCTCACTGGATGTGGACACTTCGTCATAGTTTTCTTGGAAGGGAGGCCTAATATCAAGGTCGGGACTAGCCCTTCCAGCATTTGGGTTTTGAGCTTTTCTGAAATTTGGGTTCCTTATGGCATTGGGTTGTTGTCCTTCCCATGATGTTTTCCTCTCAACATTCTCTACTCTGTCTCCCAGCCTATGGATGCCAGTGATAATAACATCCAGCTTCTGGTCGAAGGCTGAGGGCTCTTCCTTGAAGGTGGTTCTTCTCTCAGTTATGGCTCTGTTTCTTTTGGCAATTAGATTTGCCTCCACAATAACAGCAACATTTTGCATTTCTGCAAGGCTTTGAGGGGCTCTTTCCCTTAATTGATAAGCCATTTCAGCATCAAAACCATTGGGGAATTTGTATAAAGCAAGATGAGGTGGAGGTCTTAAGTTTTGTGGTATTGCATTATAAACATTGCTAAATCTTGCACAATAGTCCAAGACAGTCTCTTGAGGGGCTCTTTTGATGTTGTCATATTCAGATAGTATGTGCAGGGGGTCTTTCTTTTTCTCCCATCTATTGATAAACGACTGGTATAAGGCTTCTGGGTTTCCTATGGAATTGGTTGGAAGTGCTCTAAACCAAGTCCTAACGTCGCCTGCTAAACTTTGAACAAAAATTTTCATTCTAACGCTATCATCGTCAATTTCATAGCTCTCAAAGTAATCCTGCATTTTCTTTGTATGCTGCAGGGGTGTGCAGGCACTTGTGCCATCAAAATATGTTATTTTGGTATGATAATCCTGAGGCATAGCCCTGGGATTTGCAGGCAGGTGTAAAGGTGCATATTTGTTAGCCATGTTGACAGGGATAAGTGGAACAACTGGGATGAGAGGAACGACTGGAATAGCTAGGAAAATAGGAGTAGTAGTGGTAGTATTTGCAGTGAATGGAGGTGTGGAAGAAGTGCCTGGAGAAGTGGATGAGGAACAAGGGGAACTTTGGGTTGAACGAAATAGAACTTTGACAAGGGTTGGAACACAAGTTGGCCGAACTGTTTCAGGACTAGAAGCAGTAGGGCCTTCTTGTTGCTCTTGTTTTCTAATGATCTTAGGGATTAAAGTTGGATTTTCAAAAGAAGCTAGGCGATTTGGGTTTACATTTGACCTTGTATAGCGTGTATTTCTCTTGGGAGCCAGCTTCTAGCTTGTTTTTTGGGAATTTTTCTAAGAACACAGGTCCACCGAGACTTTTAAAGGTTAGTTTCTTCCTCTGCGGAGCTTCGGACTAGTTTTGTGAGATTATCTGAGGAGTTCCCCAATGGAGTCGCCATTATGTTATCACTCAGGTTGTCCCTAAGCTCCTTAAGGGATACGGCCGAGGTAACCACAAACCAATATTTGGATTGCAGGTTCTAGCCCACCTACAATCAGAGAGGGCTCTCTCTTAATGATTTAGCTTTTTTAATGATGATTTTAGGCTAGCTATTGGGTTCAGTGGGTTTTGTTTAGGTTTGGATGGTGTTTGAATGGAAGGAAGATGCTTTCAAGTAGAGAGGCATGCATAGAATGATAAGTTTCAAACCATTGAGCATGGAGTCATGGAGTTAGACTGCTGGTGTGTTTTCTTGGTCACAAGAATATGAAGCAGGGTAGTTGTATATGACACAATCTTCAGGCTAAGGAGATGGGATGAAAGCTAAGGAGTGAGAGGCAGTCAAGAATCTCTCAGTCGATTTAAAAGGAGGGAAAGCAAATGAACTCTATCCAGGGGCAGTCAAGAATCCCTAGATAACTGTCATACATGATGAATTAGGGGAAATATGAGGCATGTGGAATCCATATTTATGCCTAACACAGATGAAAACATGAAAAAACAACAGAAATTGAGTCTAGAGTGTAATTAAACAAATTCTAAACTAATCTTCCTTTATGCTGTTTAGAATGTAATTCATGAACAAAAACAGAAGTAGGAAGTACTTATTGAGTCATGTAATAGCACAAGAATTTCATAATAATTCTTCTACCATTCAAACACAACAATATTTCAGTCTCCAAGCTCGTAAGCATTCTTTGATTATAGAAATCTTTCAGAAATAGAGTGTGAGTCTCCCTCTGTGTGAATCAACCAATATCACAAAAACAACCAACCAACCCCTATTACATTTTTTAGGGTGGTCTATATAGGTAAAATATCTAAAAGTATTTATTACAACTGACCTAAACATGTCTGTGGGAAAGCTTTTTAAAACCTAATTTATGCTAGAATTAAATGCAAGTAAGTCTCCTTTGGGCTGTGCTAGAGGTAGCTCGATCACAGTGAGTTGATGTGGTGTCCTCAGTGACTTGGTGCAGTGGTTCTGTAATAACTGTGCATTGAGTTCTGGTCCTCTGATCTGATATGAGTTTTAATGTGCAGTCATTTATATTGGTGAGGTTTGAATGGTTCCTTAACTGCTTCTTGACTTTCCAGGTTTTCCTTTAATGCTTCATTTGCCTCGAGCCCTGAGAAGATCTCCACTGATACACTTCGCCACAACACTTATACTCTTTGACATGGTTTTTGGCTTTACATTTGCTCTGATATTCTTTAATCTCTGATCTGGGTCTCTCTATGTCCTTTGATACATTCAAATTTGCAAAATCGGGCCTTTTCTGCCTTTTTCGGTGCAAAAATGGCTGAGGAATCAAAAGATTCCCTAAATATTCCCCAATATGGCCCATTTCCTGTAGCGATGCGCGATTAGTGCTAAGCACTAATTGCGCATCGAAAACTGCCTCAGAAATTTGATCTGGGGCTCCGAAGCTTGATTTTTGCACTTGCGCATTTTTTGAGCTGCTGACGTTAGCATGATGTCAGCAGTGGGACCCCCTTGTACGGTGATGACATCAGCATGATGACATCAGCAGGGTGATGTGGCAGTACGACGGGGTGATGATGTGGCAGGGACACAGTGGCAGGGTGACGTCAGCAAGGTGCAGGCAGGGAGGGGTGAGTTGGCAGCAACTTGGCAGACGACGTGGCGCTCATGTCACGCGAGGGGAGGGCAGTTTTTGGAGTGCATCGGACCGCCTTTGGTACTGAGGTGGTATTCGTCAGGGGCAGCCTGATGCAATGGGATGCTGCCAGCTGTCCCGGAGTACGACGGTAAAACCGTCGGACATCGGGTGCTAACTACCCATCACAAAAGGGCGTCCGATATGCATAAGGGCCGTCAGATCTGGGGGAGGCGATCCGACAATGGACAGGGGAAGGAACAACATGGGTTTTAGCAGAATAGTGCGTGCGTTAAATGTTTAATTTTTCACGATGTGGGTGGGTTCGAACTTTAGTTTCGGGTTAATGTGTTTCGGCGCTTTGGATTTTTATCAATTAAACACTAGTTAATTCCAAAGAAATGTGCGGGGAGGGGGGGGGGGGGTTTTTTGCATTTGGAGAGGGCTTTTTGTGTTTTGGAAGGAGTCCAAACACCCCGGGGGAAAATTTGTGCAGAGATGAGGGTTCTTACTAAGATCCAGGTGAACTTAGTAATTCCCCAAGGGGATATTTATGGTTATGTTTCAACCAGAGGGAGGGGATATTTACATAGGGGAATTATTACCATAGTTTTAGTAGGGGGAAGGGAAATATATAGGGATTTACATAATAATGTCAGGAGTTAATATGAAAATGAGAAGAAGGTGCTAAGTCTCAGAGACCTTAGGCTTTAAAGGGGAGATAGAGCTTTGTAGAGGAAGTATGGACCCTCCTTGGGTAAAGCAGATCTTTACCAAGGCAAATGATATGGAAAATGATGAAACTAAGAGATATCAAGCAGATCTTGATCTCTTTAGGGGAAGTTAGTAAATGATTTAGGGAAGAGGAAGAAGGGGAAGTTAGTTATGCCTGATTTGAGCTCCTCCTTATGAAACTGCCTGATGATTGTGACCTGAATAGATATGACACTTGTAAACATAAAATTGATCACAAATCAACATTCTGCAAACTCAAAACTACCTACCCAGCTTACTTACCTAACATTTTTTCTTCTTTTGGTTTGGGTGCACTTAGAATTGCAGACCCAAATTTTCAACTTTTTCTTTTGGACTATTCTCCTATCTATATCTACACTTATTTCTTCCAGGGGCTGAGATTAAGCTGTTGAGCTCCTTTGATTCTCTACCTATCTAAGAATCTGCCAAGATTAAACTGTTTGGCCAGATTATTCATTCTCTATATTCTAAAACAGGAAATTGAAACCTAGGGAGACCAAGATTAAGCTGTTTGGACCTCCCTTTAGCTGAGAATTTTACAAAAATGGAATAACTCTTCAAAATTGGAATGCAGCAGATGAACTTTGACTAGCGCTCTTTCATGGCCTCCTTCTTTAGTGTTTGTCAGCAAATATGGAGCATTGCAACATGCAAAGTATGACATATTTGGCCTGTAAAAATGTCAATCATGAAATATGAGTAACCTGCTGCAGCAGGAGGCTAACAACATCCAAGGACGTGAAGGTAATTAACTAGTATAGAAAAATAAGTAAGATCTCGAGTAATAGTGTAGAGCACATCTCTAGCAGCGCGGAAGCTCCACAACCCCTGGTTAGGGTTGTCCGAAGGCAGTGTATCAAGGTGTGAGGAATAGGGAAGTGCACGAAGTGACCTGCGTGCAGGGACAAATGGTGGAACTAGTCGAACCTCTCAGACATCTCAAGGGTGCAAAAACCCGGTTCTAGCACCCTCCCATATTACTTCAGGTGAGACCTCAGTTTGCACTCCGCGGACTGTTGCCGAAAGGGCTAGTTGTACAGGGATTTGCTTGGCTAATTGACTCTGAACCTGGATTAGGCCCCAACAAACCAACAATTTGGCTTGTGAAGAGGCCTTCTCCAACTTGAATTGGGATGTCACATTATCCATTCAATTTTTTAGCTTAAAGGCATCCATGGCCTTTTCTATGAGGGTGGAGTAAATCATTTCTCTAGCCTGCTTATGGAACTTTATCTAATCAATGGGATGAACATCCCTGGCCAACACCTCAAAATTTGTCTTCTTGTAGTCTGCTGAGGTCTTTGATTGCTGTATAGTGGGCTACAAAAATGATACTTGCATTTTCCCTGCTTTGATGTCAAAGGGTGACATCAGTCTGGTCTTGTTTGGCGGTCTAAGCTTGAGGTATTGGGCATATATATCTGCCTTCAATTTTTCATTCCTCATCTTTATCTCTTTGAATCTATATTTGATATCCTTTTCCTTGTCAGCTAGCCTGACATAGGAAGAAACCTCCATATTCTATTCTCTCTATCATCTGTGTGTTGGAGGTTGATGGCTGTTGTGTTTCCTCTGATGTAACCATTTCAGATGTTTCTTTACTTCTCTGGCCCATTGCCTCAGTGTCATTTATTTCCTCTGATGCAATGTTCTCCTCTTGTTCAAAGACATGATTCAACTTGGGCCTCTTGCTTGGCTCAAACAGCTCATCAATAGTTTCCATGGCAAAGCTAGATGCCTCCTCCCCGTTCCTATTAGGATTCTTCTCTTCATTGGCTGGGGTTTGTATGACACGAGGAATGTTCATTGGCTCCCCTTGTTCTGGAATTTGCAGGAAAGAGTTGTGATCAAATTGTCTTTCAAGATCAATGAGTGTGTTGTTGACATCCACAATAGTGTTATCCATATCAATCAAGGTGTTCTCCACCCACTCATCTTGGTTAGCAAAGTGTTATATGTCAGGTCTTGGGTGGTGGATGTATGCTCCCAACTTGACCCTGAGTCTAAGCTTGTTTATGACCCCATGAGGGTCATAGTGCCACATGAAACTATTTCTGAGTTTCATTTTTTGAAGTAACCTATTGGACTCTGGTCCAGCCTCTCTGTTGTTGCAAATGAATGGGCCCATTTGGTTTTTCACTTTGAACTGGGTTTTCTTCCTATAAGCTAGGAAGTGAACCTCATTAAAGTTGATGATTTGTCTGATGTATTCAAGAGAAAATATCCTCATAAGGAGGTATTTGGGCAACTTATAGGGGGTTAGCTCACAACCATAAATTATGATCTCAGTGTGGTTTTGGTACAAGTACCAATCTCCCACCTTTCTATTCTTGGCCAATTGTAGTACTCTATTGATCTTTGGGCTGATTCTAGGTTGAGTCTTAGAAGTCTGCATGTTCATGAATGGGTACACAAAAGAGTCTCTGAAGTCTTTGTAGGTGAATGTTGTGGAAAAATTCTAGACCAAGGGTGTCCAGTAGATGACTGATCTCTCCTTTCCCTTGGTGTCCAATTTTTGGATCCTCACAAAGAACTTGTTTGTCTGGTAATACAAAAACATATAAAACAACATTGAAGAGTATTTGAAAACTCTTTCAGTGGGCAGTCTGGTGAATTGTTCATGCATTCTATCTGCAATGAACCGAGCATAATCATACATAATAGCAAGAGGCTTGCTTGGAGTGAAAATGGACAAGAAGGCCATGATGACCTCATCCACATCCTCATCTAATGTGTATCCTAGGATGCATGAGAGCATCGTGATTATGTGCCTGCCAGTTTTTGAAAAAAAGTGGTAGCATAGGGTGGAGTGTCTGTAGGACTATGGCGTTCCTCAATGATGAAATTCTGGAAAATTTATTTGATGTTGACTGGGTCTAGTATGATGTACAGATCCAATAGATTTCCAATGGACAGAGGGGTCTAATTAGGGCTAGGCTAGATTTGTAGCATCTAGTCGATGGATTCAGTAGTAATGGCGAATAATAACTCATGATTTGGTGCCACAATAGCCCTTTGGCTTGGGAAATAGCGGGAATGACAAAAATGTATAATGTCTAGGAATGGGTGAACTTCTGGGAATGTATACTTGTGCGAATTGGATTCCCAAAGGTGAATGTCATCTACATGGTTTAGAAACCTATCCTTACTCCAACAGTGGATTTTCAGAAGGTGGCCTGGAGTAGCAATGCCTTTAATTTGGAAATCCCTGTCTACTAGGGCCAAATGGTCAATGTCAAGGGTAGGGGTTGATACAGATTTGACATCCAGGGAGGTCTGGGCAGCCACCTTTGTGATAAAATTTGGAAATTGGGCTTATACAGCTCTAGAAGTGAAGTCTGAATGTGTCTGGTTCAAAGATAGAATATTGGTAGTTTGTAGGATAGGGGTTTTGGTATTTTAGGGGGAAATACTCTCAATTCAAAGGGAAATCAATTAAATTCAATTAATTATTTATTGAATTCACTGTACGTTTTAAACTGAGAGGGTTGTTCTGGTCCTCTGCTGAAATACCTGGAATTTGTAGTTGAAGATGCAAACTGGTTTTGAATGGTGGCTGCAGAGGGTATTGTGGCTTCAGTCATGCATTGGAGAGATGAACTGGGCTTCCAGAGCATGTTCAGGAGGCAATTGGTGGTCAGAATTGGTTGCAGAAACTCGGGGTGGTGTAGGAAAGCTTAGGAGGCTTTCACAGAGAAAATGAGTGAAAAGGGTGAAATGGACGTCTTTCGCCTTTTAATCGGCAATGGTTAGAAATTGGCGGGGAAATTAAATTAGTGAACAATGAGTGGTTTTTTCTTTCAGCGGGGAGGTGGTTTTGGCAGTGTGATGGGTGGTTTTTCCCGAGAGCACGTGACTTAACACAATGCCACCACATAACCCAAGGGAGCCCAAGCAGTACCGCCCATACCGCGTGCTCTCGGTTCGGTAAAGGTCGGGAGATGAATGGGTACAATATGGGCGAGGGTCGTAGGATCTAGGGGTGCAAGATCCAATGACCATCGTGTGGCAGAGTTGCGCGGTGGGAAATGGGGGCGGATATTAGCGGGGCCCATGGGTTAATTACACTTAATTGTAATTAATAAATGAATAATTGCAGCGTTAAACTGTAATGTGAGTTTATGGAGTAGAACTAGGGTTAAACTGCAGAGGGGTGAATAATAGTTAGGATAAGAGGTTTTAGTGGGTTTTTTAGGAAAATTAATCAAGGGAAAGTGATTTTTTGCATTGGAAAGGGTTTCACACTAGTGAAAAAGTGTTTTTGGGTAGGGGAATGAGTTTGGAGGGTATTTTTCTAGGGAATTGTGTGAAACCAATGGGAAAGGGTTAAAATGAAGGGAAAAGTGTCTTCATAAGAAATGAAGGGGTAAAAGGGGAGGTTTGTAAGTATTTAGTGGGGGGTGAAATGAAATGAAGGGGAAGTTAACCAAATCAGCTTATAAGCATCCTTTTACTTTGATAATTGCTCCTACACACTGAAACACATGATTAAACATGATAGATGTTCTTATGCTTCAATCAACTTTGTAGTTTCTGCAACCTTTCTTCTACTTACCCTTTTACTTACCTTAGCATTTTTTCTTCTCTTTGTTGGGTGCATTTAAGATAGCAAACCCTTTCTTTCCTTTTTATTTTGAAAAGTAAACTATCTACTTCTAACCTTATATCTTCCAAGGGCTCAGATTAAACTAATGAGCTCCTTTTATTTCTCTACCTATCTATTGATCTGCTAAGATTAAACAGTTTGGCTAGATCGTTATTCTCTAACTATAAACAAGAAATTTAAAGCATGAAGTAGTCAAAATTAAATAGTTTGACTATCATGGGTTGTGGCATGTATGACAAGCTGCACACAATCATTATTTTAGATAGTAAAGTAAAGAGTAGTGACACTTGGACTTGCACACTTTCATGATCCATTTTTGTTTGGGGTTCTTGTTAAACAGGTAAATCCCCTCTGCGGACAGAGGCATTCCCACTAGCCCAAAACGGGTCTAGCAACAATCAATCAATGCTACTCTGCAAGTTCCTAGTTGCAATTAAAAAGTGGGTAATGAACACCCACTTGGATTCCAGTGCTATTTGTTTGATGAAGAGATGTCACTCTCACTCCTTCTCTCTGATTGGTCACGATCCTCCACTATCCTCGTGGATGGACACCTGCACACGCAAAGAGAGAACAAACACAAGCGTGAAATCTAGTAAAAGCAACTATACATCAGTCATAAAGGATGTAATTCACATTAACCATTATAAGACAAATGAGAATGGAACCATAACAGTAGTCATCTATCTTTTATTAATCAAAAATAGAGAAAGGTACAACCAATGTTCTGATGCTGAACCTATTCTCTGGCTGGGTGAGCAACTATGTATGCCTTGCAATAGACCTTCTCTCTCTCAGGATTCCGACAACATAACCTCCCTATGCTTCAAGACTCTTACTAACACTCGAGACAAGCATAATCACCACTAGCATTACTCCAGAACTCCCAGAACTCCAGAACTCCCTTGTCTAATGGATGAGGACAGACTTTTATAAATGGAGAAGGGAGGAAGATTCAATGCACCAGGACGCCCATTGTGGATCGACATTATCTCCGAAAAGATACTGAGGATAGATGTCAAGGATAGATGATGACTCTCGACCTCTATCAGATGGATTTTTCCCTCAAAAGACTTCATGATTTGAAAGGAAAAAACATATGGGTGCGCGTTTGCCAAAAATCATTACCAAACTTAGTTGGCGCGAGTGTTGTTCTAGGACAGATCGCCAATGGGCACGCTCCATTTTGAGGATCTCAGTGATT
>APFE031267734.1:52963-65292 GCA_000404065.3 Pinus taeda
ATAATTTGCAGAAGGTGTCTTCAGGGAACATGAAGTACATACTCAGGGGAACATAATGCAAGTGTTTTTAGGCTATGTCACTGCTCACAGGTCCCGGAATGTATCCTCCAATGTAGGAAAACAGGGGTAACAGGGACAGTGACCAATGGTGACAAATTACTGTGTAACAGATGCCCCCTAAAGCATGAGGCCCGAGAGAGAGAGAGGGGTGAAATGCTTTACAAGAACACATATAGCTACCGCCGAGAATCTGCATTGAGAGATACAATTGATAGTTCAAATACATGATGTACGTGGTATGGTCTCAGCCATCCATAAGAGAGTACATGATAATCTAGATCCGTAGTATGGACGCAGCCATCTGGTTAGGATCAATGAATTGACTTAGGTATGGTCGCAGCCATCCAGTGAATGAGTCATGTATCAAGAATCACGCCTGGATTACAACAGACACAATCCAGGGTCTTGCGCTCCGTCTCGACCCGAACAGAAGTACAAGTTCAAGCATGTGAATATGTGAGCTGAAGTCGAACAAGCATGAACATCGTCTGATTACCAGTCGATATTGGGAACTGTTAATAGACGCGAGAGGTACCACCAATAATGATAATGTCCCTCAAGGTACTATAGGTACAATCTACGATGTGTGAATTAGTGATCTGAAGTCGAACACCCGTAGAATCATTCGATCGGAGGCCAATGATGAAAACCTCATGCCGAACACGAAGAACCTGCCATTGAGGCATGCAGGGTCTAAGGCACCGGCAGGGAGTCTCTAGATCAGCTTCCTGGATAATGAGCTGAAGTCGACAGGAAGTGACCTTGATCGAAGGTGGGCCATAGTGTTTCCCACATCATCAACATGAGACAGAGAGATAATGTTGTGAATTAAGATTGTATGAACTATCAAACGGAGGTTGTTTCTTTTCAGAGGTCAACTTCTCTTGAACATATTGGCGGCACAACAGTGGAATTGGCAGTATTTGACATCGATGGATCAGAGGTCATGATGACAAGGCAATGAGTAGATGAGAGGTCAAATAGGATTACCAAACCCATGGAGGCAAGTGAAAAATGAGATGAGATATCCCCACCCCGACATGAAAGCAGAGAAGTGCCATGTTCAAGAGCGACATACTGCTGACACGAAAATAATTATGGTTCCCAAAATTTTCTTTTCCCCCACCATTTCTGGCGAGTACCCCAATTATTTTTAACAAGCTTGATGGGGATAGCATATGCTTGTGGTGTGTCATTTCGACAAGATCTGATGTCATCAGGTTTTAACGAGTTTGGCAAAGGAAGAACTCGGTGTCTTTTCATGTTTAGAGAGTTTGAAATGACAGCAGAAAAGGAAACTCCAGGGATGTCCTTTTTCATAAAGTTGTGTCTCTCGTGCCTGAAAAAGTATAAAATAATGCCCGAAAGAACCACCCGACCATTACGATCAAGGAGTACTTTTCATAAATAGTGATTTCGACCTGAAAAAGTAGAAAAGTGATCAAAACCACGTCGTTTCATAACCATTAACGAGTTTGAAATGACAAAACCCGGTAATCTTTTATGTTTTAATGGTCAACAAAAGAACTTCAGATGACCGCCCCTTAGTAACGTTTAACGAGCCAAGAGGAATAACTCGGCAATCTTTTCCTCTTTAAAAGGTCAGGAAAAGAGCTGAAAGCAGACTGTAAAGTAACCTTTTTTCATGTTTTACCGAGCTTGAAAAAGTTGAAAAGAAGCTCGTTTGGTTGCGTTGAGTTGCACCAAGCCCTGTCATCATACAAAAACAGCGTAAAACCCACTCGACATGAAAATATCCCAAAAATACTCAAAAATATCATTTCTAATGTATTTTTAGGTCAAAATAATGCTATAAATAGTAAAATGGTAAAAAACAAATTTACTTTTCACTTTTTACCTTGTGAGTTCACTATTGGAGGGTTTTTGGTGCAAATTTCAACTGCTGATTGCGATCAACCCAGGAGACCATTCGAGCCGCCGTCTGCAACAGGTAAGAGGCCTCATCCCTAGCTCTATTTTCATTCCATTTTTTAAGATCTTGATCCATAATCCAGCCCCCTGCAAGGGGATTTGCAAATTTTTAGGGTTGCGCCATTGGCGCGGGTTTCCTGCACGGGACTGTGCCAATGGTGATTTTTCCCTAAAGGGGTCGCACCATTGGCACGACTATTTTAGGAACAGTTGCACCAACCACGCGATCTCATTTTGCCACACATTTGACCATTGAATTTTCAAATTCTTTCCAATTTAGGTTTCATCAATGATCTAATAATTGAAATTTTACCTTTGGTTACAGGGTTTTGTCAAAAATGGTTCTAGAATGGAAAGAACGAGAGAATAATGACATGGATGCCATGGCATTGGAGGATTATGACTGTCTGAATGCTCTAAGAGACTGTGGCTTGAAGAAATTCTTCCACACCTCGTACCTACGTGCACAACCTGAGCTACTGTGCTTCATAGTGGATGCTTGGGATACAGAGGATCAGGTATTTCGCCTGAAAGATCAGGCATTGGAGTTGGATGTTTCGATGTCTACTTCATCACTGGGTTATCGTGGCGAGGTGCACGACCTATCTTGACTGGTAGTCAGCCTTCTGGAGAGAAGATAGAGGAGGTGATGGAATGAGTGTGTCCTGGGGCACGGTTTGGAGCAAATAGCAGGAAGGTAGATATCAACACAGTGCCCGACCTGGTACTACGAGTTATTTTATTCACCATTACCCGGACAGTTGGGATACAGGCGCCCCATGAGGCCAGCAAAAATCATTTGTTGCTAGCCACTGAGTGTCTCCAGCCTACGTTGTTTGATTGGGCCAGGGCGGTGACAACCAACATTAAACGACAGCTTACCAAGTGTAAGCGTGATGGAAACAAACAGTTTGGATATGGATCGATCGTGGTGACTTTTTTCCTGGAGCAACTGCCGATCTTCCGGGTACAGGGGGGAATAGTGGCAGACCCAGTTTTGCGGGAACCGAGGTTGCATCGATGGGCAGAACTCATGCCCAGAGGAGGAGGGGGCCAGCAGATGTCCTGGAAGCCCGAGTTCTTCATCTGGCTCCGTCACCAGATGATTGTCATTGAGGACTGGCCCTATGCGGGCACGAATTTCACTGGAGATCCCGATCTTCCTCTACCTGCCGGAGAGGACTGGGATGAGGAGCTGGGTAAGAACTCTTTGTTTTTTAACATTTTTATGCATTTAAGTTTTTTTTTTGTTAATACATGCCTATCTCTTACAATGTCTATATATGTATACAGATGTTGGTGCAGAGCGATTAGCTGACTTGCCTCACAATGTGCAGAGAGCACAACCTGCAACGGACCCTCAGGTAGAGGGTGAGGACGATCTAGTATAGAACCTTGAGGCACTTACTCGAGGTATTCCAGATTACGGCAGATTGGCGGATGTGCCTAGAGCGTACCAGAGGCACACGGTGGGAGTATCTACTCGTGTCCATCGTCTGTTGAGACGTTTGGTGCAAGCGGTGACATGCTATCATGAGCATCACCGTGATTAGACGCCTAGGTTTCTTTTTGCATATTTTTGAGGAACACGTTGTCAGTAGCTGTATGGGCTTTGGACATGTATTTTTTTTTTGGATTATGTAACGCGCGGGGCGCGAACATTTTGACTCACACACATATATATACATATGTTTATGGTTTATTATTGTGTTTTCATGTGCTTGCTTGTATAATGTTTTATTTACAAATTTCACAAATGTCTATCTAATACATGATTGGCCAATGCATCAAATAATGTGTTTAATTGTCGTGGAATATGCTGATATGTAATGAACTCAAAATTCCTCTCTAACAATCTTACACGTAAATACAACCTTAGAATATGATGGTCTCTAACGGAATAATGCCTATTGAGATGGAGGACGACAAGTTGAGAATCCAGGTTTACCACCAATGCCCGAATGCCAAGATTAATTGCTTCAGTGAGGAGTTCGATTACGGAACAATATTTGGCGACATTATTCGTGGTACGACCCAAATAGACAGCTTGAAGATCTATCAGCTCACCATGAGGATCATAGATCACCCATGCCGCAGAGGACAAGTTACAAGTACTGCTACAGGCACCATTAGCGAAACCAATATAAGGCGTATTAGACATCTACACAAGAAGCGAAGACACAATAAGCGACAATCAAGCCTATTAAAATTTTGACACACATACACAACACACTTGCTAGAGTACATGTATATACAAAATGAAGTGTACTAGCATCACGCATAGTACTTTTTCAAATACAGCCCGTTTCGGGGTTGTGCGAGAGGGTTCCCTTCATAATCAATTAACTCATAGGCCCCTTTTTGCAAAACTTTCTTGACAATGTAAGGACCTAGCCACATAGATTCGAGCTTTCCTGGTCCTAGCTTATCGTTTGCCTGATCGTATAGCAGAACTAAGTCTCCCTCGTTAAAAGAACGTGGATGTACAGTCTGGTCAAAACAAGATTTGACTCGCTTCTTCTGTGTTTTGATGGCCAAATTGGCTAGGCAACGAGTCTCATCTAGCCGTTCCAGATAAAGGAGACATTCTTCTAATGGGGTGGTGTTGGGAAGTAGCTCGACAGCTAATTTTAATGAAGGGATTTCACACTTGATTGGAAGGGTAGTCTCTAGTCCATAGACTAGTTGAAATGGAGTGAAACCAGTGGCATCCTTCACGGAGGTTCGGTAAGCCCACAAAGCAAGGAACAACATCAAATGCCAGTTAGACTTGTGCATGCCAACGGTACGCTGAAGCATTGTAACCAAAATCTTATTGATCGCTTCAACTTGGCCATTGGACTGAGGGTAGTAAGGAGTAGAACTAGCGTGCTTTAAGCCTAGCTGGGTTGTTATTTCCGTCATCATATGATTTCGGAAATGCTTTCCGTGATTAGTGACGATGGCTTGGGGGACACTGAATCGTGAAATAACGTGGTTGAATAAAAATTGCGCCGCTGTGTGACCGTCTTCAGCCAGTGTAGGCATCGCCTTGGCCCATTTAGTAAAGTAATCGACGACAACGATGATAAACCCATGCCCCCTGGCCGAGCGAGGGTTACAGGTCACGTAATCAATGCCCCATTTTGCAAAAGGGCTGACGGTAACAACAGGGTGTAAAGGAGTAGGGCGGGCTCGCATCTTCCGCTGGAATATCTGGTACTCATGACAGGAACGGACCGCAAGAATGAAATCTTTAAAGATAGAGGGCCAAAAGTAACCAGCACGGAGGATTTTTTGGGCAGTTGCATATCCAGACATGTGACCACCACAAGCACCTGAGTGGCAGTCATTCAAGACTCACTCAGCTTCCTCGTGAGTAAGACAACGGCGGAGAACAGAGTCAGCGCCGAGGCAATATAAGGTATCCCCAATGATACGATATGGTTGAGATTGATGACGAATCCTTCGCCGAGCGTCTTTAGATGTGCCCGGGTGAAAGGAGGACGTTTGCAAATATACAAGGATGTCACCATACCAGGGGTCGAGGGTGCTGATGAGAAACAAAGTCTCATCCAGAATTTGATCTTCGGTATGAGAGGGCGAAGAAGAAGATGGCAAAGAGCAAATTAACTCAGCAAAAATGAGCGATTTCTTTGACTTGGCGGTAGCGAATTCCAAGTCAAACTCTTGGAGGATGACAATCCACTTTGAGTACTTGCCCCCAAGCAACTGGCGTGACAAGGTATACGTCATGGGGTTGGAATCGGAAATCAACGTAGTAGTGCGCAACAGAATATAGTGAGGGAAACATTGGATAGTGCAAACGGCAGCTAACACCAACTTCTCGACATGTGCATATCGAGTTTCCATATCTAAAAGATTCCTACCGAGATAATAGATAACATGCTCAGTGTCATCGTCATCGGTTTGAACAAGAACCATGCCGATAGTGGTATCGGCGGTAGCTAAATACAGGGTGTAGTAACGATGATAGTTTGGAGGGCGAAGCAATGGAGTAGAAACAAGGAGACCCTTGAGTCGCTCAAAAGATTCTTGAGCCATGGTATCCCAATGAAAAGGGACATCCTTTTTAAGTAATCGTGTAAAACCTTTAGCCACCTCGGCATAGTTTGGAACGAAACGACGTAAAAAATTCACCTTACCTTGCAAGCTCTACAATTGTTGTAAGGTAGCAGGGGGAGGGAGATTGACTATGGCTTCGACTTTGAGGGGATCCAGTTGGATGCCCTCGTGGGAGATGACAAATTCGAGAAGTCGACCCGATTCTACACAGAAGACACACTTGTGAGGATTAAGCCTGATTCGGTAGTGTCGAAAGCGAAGAAATATCTCGCAAAGGTGAGTAGGATGGTCCTGACGCTTGGCTGAATGAGCCAGAAGATCATCCAGGTATGGCTGTACAATGTGTCATATGTCATGAAAAGCGTAGGACATTGCACGTTGGAAGGTAGCGCCAACATTTTTGAGACTGAAAGGGAGTTTCTTATAGGCAAAAGTACCCCATGGACAGATGAAAACGGTCTTGTGTTGATCAGCGGGAGCAATATTGATCTAGTTGTAACCAGAAAAACCGTCCATAAAAGAATACATCTCGCTTCCCGCACATTTGTCAATAATCTGATCAATGAATGGTGTGGGGAAATTATCTTTAGGACAGGCCTGATTAATATCATGATAATCGACACAAATGCGGATAGTTCCCTGTTTCTTAGCGACAGGTACACTATTAGAAACCCAATCTGTGAGCAGGATAGGATAAATAAAACCGGCTTTAAGAAGCTTCTCTACTTCGGCCTTGATCGATGCAGCCTTTCGGGGGTGTACTAGACGTAAACGTTGACGAACAGGCTTATCACTTGGGTACGTGATGATTTCATGCACCACTATGCTGGGATCAATGCCGGGCATTTCTTCATAGGACCAAGCAAAAACATCACGAAATTCGCGAAAAAGGTTCGAATAAAGTTGAATCTCCTCTGGAGTACAAGTGACTCCAATGTGAATGTGTTCGACGATCCCTGTTTTAATAGAGATGTCGATGGGCTGGGTTTGCATAATGTTTGCCATATTACCTTCAGAAGAGGTTTGATAAACGTGAACAGGTGACTGAAGGAATCGAAATGGGAAAGAAGGAGAAAATCGTTGAATATAAGTCGACATATCCTGAGGGACAGAGAGTAACAAGGAACGATGGTGGGTATCGTGCCAAGGAGGTTCCTCGAGAGACATAGTCTCAATAATAGCTTCGTCGGAAGAAAATGTTTCTTTTAAAGGATCCGAAGAAGTTTGATCTGCAAGCCCTAAGGATGGAGCGAACGTGTGGAAAATCTTGCTCGAAAAAGAAAGTTCAGAAGAAGGAGCCGATGCAGCGATGATTTCGACATAGTTGAGTTCGGCAGGACTCAACGGCATCTGGTCGCCCCAAGAATCTACTTGGTCGATGGGAGGAATGATCCATGGATCAAGACAAGTAGAAATCATATTGACGGAAGCGACATTCAGATGTGGGGCTGGAAAAACACCCATAAGGGCGGGATCTTTGAAAAGCCCGTGACCTAGACTCTCAATTGATTTGGAGGTATGCTCCACAAAAGGGATAGTTCATTCCAAAGAGGAAGTGAAAAATGACAGCTGGTCGACCGTAATAATCTTCCCTTGGTGAGGGAAATGGATGATACGAAAGAAAGATGAAGCAACAGCTTGCATTGCATAGATCCAGCTGCGTCCGAGAAGGAGGTTGTAGGTTAGAGTAGCATCAACGACTTCAACTTCCATCTCGACCATTTTCCCTTCCAAAGAGATAGGTAAACGTGGGAGTATACCATAAGGACGGGATGCTCTTCCATCAAAAGCTTCCAAGGTGGTGGGAGACTGACTCAACGTTGGAGATCCAATAGCTTTCCAACTGGCAACAGACATGATGCAAGTTGAAGCACCTTCATCAATGACTGTATGATGGATAGTTTTCTTATCGATAATGACCTGTATAAGGAATGCAATTTGGGGAGGCAGTCTCTCTGTATGGCGGTCTAAGTCAAACGTAATTAAATCCGAGTCAGCCGGGTCTATGCCGCCGATAGCGGATAGAAAGGACTTCCTCTGAGTGGGGCAGCTCTGGAGAAATTATAAAGCAGACATAGCCGATGGAGTCTGGGCTAAATCCTCAACGATACTGTAGTGCTGAGCAGCACGGGCATTTGGGTTGTAAGAAGATTTCCGGAGTACTCCTTTTGGAGGGGGTCGAAGAGGTGCTTCAGTACTAGGTCTCTCGATATGGAGAGGGTTTGAACTGAACGGAGGGGCACTGGGGGGAACCTCAGGCTCCTTCCCGGTAGATGGATAATCCTTTGTTCGAGTACTGATATTAACAGGTATTTTTCCTACCATGAACACTTGGGAACCAAAGGAAGAGGGAGGTTGAGAGGGGTTAGCGACCATTTGAGTTTGCTGTGAGGGAAAGGGTTCTTTAAGCACCGCAGGGACCCCAGGAGCTCCTTTCAACAAACGACTAACTTCAGACCGCCGAGGGCAGTCTTTGGTATAGTGACCCTCATCACAGATATGACAAGGATACTTTGGTTTGCGTTTGGCACTCTCCTCAAATGGAGGTTTAGGTGGTCCCTATTTAGGTTGTTCTGACTTATTTTTTGCTTTCCCTTTCTTTTTTGCTTTCGAGGCTTTGTCTATCGTGGTGGACTAAATGGCATTAACCTCGGAAGTAGGTTTAGAAGTAGGTATAACCTGAGAAGTGGTTTCAATTGGAGCATTTGACTTCTGCTTCCCAAGATGCACAGAATTTTTCTTAGAGGATGAACTAACAGATCCAATAATGCCGTCAACAGTAGGTGTTGGCGGGGCTTTGGATGTTCCTGGTCTAGGGGCATTAGGCAAATAATCATACAATGTACCTGACTGAGAATAAACCAAGTCGAGGTATTGAGCACGTGTAATAGCTTGCTCTTTAGTAACACACGCTCCCATCGTGATGTCCCGAGCTATTGGAGGAACGAATGAAGTCGTGAACCAATCCATAAGCAGCTGGTCAGGAATCCAAAATTTAATCATACGTCTACGCCGTCTCCATTCATGGATGTGATCAGAGATGTGCGTAGTGGTTGTTTTCGTAAGGATGTGAGGAGGTGCGTGCCCGTTTCATAATAAATGGGCAACTGAAAATGAGTGAGGAATGCCATAGCCAACGAGTTGAAATCCTGAAAGGATCCGCGATTGAGCTCAATATACCACTTAGCAGCAGAGCCAGTGAGATTCCTTTGAAAAAGGCGAAGCCGAATTGAATCATCAAGCCATGAATTAGATGAACACCATAGATGATAGGTCATGACATGAGCTTGTGGATCTTCATTAGCTTTACCATCGAATTTTGGACAGTCACCAGGAGTTTTGGTGGGAACAGGAGGCCAATAAGGATTATGAAGAATAGGATCATTAGTCAGTTTGGATACATCCGGTAATTCTAAAGTCGCTAAGAACGGTAACTGAGGATTGAAAGACGTCTGGGGCTGCTGGTAGGATGAAGCACCTAGGTTCCAACTAGGTGGTGGTTGCCCCCATGGGCTTTGCCCTGACGGATTTGGCCCCATGGTGTGCTGACCGTAGGGATTTGTGTTTTGCCCCCCAGCGTATGGATTACCAAATGATGCTGCAGAAGTAGCATATGGTTGTTGATAATTCTAGTAAGGGGCAAACAAAGGTTGCCCTTGAGGTTGTTGATAACCGTAGTGTGGTGGGACTCTAGATTGAGTTTGAGACCCAGGCTGAGTTTGATAAAATGTTTGAGATTGAACTCCAGCCTGCGTTTGAGAACCAGATGGATTTTGGGATCCTACTTGGGTCCAAGTGCCGGGTTGAGCAGCGCCAGTAGATGGATAACCTTGGGCTATCTAAGCAGAAGGATAACCTTGCTAGTACTGAGGTTGGCCTACCTACTGATACTGAGGTTGACCTACCTGCTGATACTGAGGTTGGCCTACCTGCTGATACTAAGGTTGACCTCCCTGCTGATACTGAGGTTGCTGTTGTGCAGCAGAAGGTTGTCCTATCATACCAGATGGCGGAGTGGACTGGGTAAGTGATTGGCCCAACTGTGTTTGAGGCTGACCAGTTTGTCCAGAAGATTGAGTATACTGGACAGTCGACTGACTAATTGGTTGGGCAGCTTGGCCAGAAACTTGGGTATACTGGACGTTAGGTTGATTTGGGTTAACAAATGATTGACTGGTTTGTCCAGTATGAGAACCTTGCTGGATACCAGGTTGATCTTGCTGAGTGGAAGGTTGGCCTGGGTTACCAGTAGGTTGCGTATGAGAGGCGAAAAAGGGACCACTAGAGGCAAAAGGGTTTCCTTGGAAGGATTGCCCTTGTAGGTTTTGCTGATGTGGTTGTTCGAGTTGCGCATACGACGCTTGACCACCGTGATAAGAGGTGGAACCCCAGTCTATGGACAATGGAACTGAAATCTCTCCCACTGACAGCTGACCGATCCTAGTCCCAGGAGGTCATAGATACTGATCATATTGCCCTCCAAGTGAGACATTCGATGCAGGATCAAAACCTAGGAAGAAAGAGGTTGAAGGTCGACTAAAAGGAGGGGTCAAAGAAGCCACAGATACTGTTGGAGGGGTTATCACTAAGGTAACAGCTATACCGTGAGGTGGTGGAGTCGAAGGCTCCGTCTTTGAGAAGACGGGTGGTGACCAAATAGAAGTCGGAAAAGGAGATGATAGAAAATCACGCAATTCTCTATAACCAAGAGGTAGTCCCCCGGTAGTAGCAGTTCTACTAACATGTGTAGATTCCATTGTGCTGGGAATCTCGTCCCATGGTGTTGGAGAGGTAAATCCCCTCTACGGATAGAGGCAATCCCTACTAGCCCAAAGGGGGTCTAGCAACAATCAAACAATGCTACTGTGTAGGTTCCTAGTTGTAATTAACAAGTGGGTAAAAGAAACCTACTTGGATTCCAACGCTATGTTTGATGAAGAGATGATCCTCTCGCTCCTTCGCTCCAGCCGATAACAGTCCTCCACTATCCTCATGGACGGACACCTGCACAAGCAAAGAGAGAACAAACACAAGCATAAAATCTACTACCAACAACTATGTATCAGTCAGGAAAGATACAATTCACATTAATCATTCATAGAACAAATGTAAATGGAACCATAAGAGTAGTCATCTATCTTTATTAATCAGAAAATAGAGTAAGGTACAACCAAAGTCCTGACGCTGAGTCCTTCTCTAGAGGGTCCAGCCAGCATTTCTTCCAAGCATTCACCTTTGAAGTAGATCTCCCAAGTTAAAGAGGTCTTTCTCTCGCATACAAGGCAACAAACTCATGACCTTCCTCAAGCTCAAAAGCAAACCTCACACAACACACCAAATGCCTACAAAGAGCAGCACTAATGCACTAAGAATTCCTCAATCAAAGTCTATATGTTCCAAACTAGCTGCTCATGGGCAATGGAGGAGGCTTATAAAGGAGAAGGAGTCTCCATGAATAGGTAAAGGATGAGCTTCCCCCCAAGATAAGTGGATGATCAGTCGAACAGACATGCCAGAGAAAGGATGGCGACCTCAACAATGCTAACAGCCAAGTCTGGAGTCATCTGGAAGCTGTTAGAACAAACTCGCCTAAACAGGATCAGCGCGGGTGTAAAACTGGGCTGGTGCGCTGGCATCACAAATCAACTATAGAAGAGGTTTGGTCAGCGCATAGTGATACAAGCGGAGGGCGCGCTGTCCGTGAAATTGGACCAGCACAGAAAACACGTGTGCTTCCGCGCTGGCAGCGCAATAGTTACATTATCCTCCGCCAGTCAGCACGGTTATTTAATAAACAGACGCGATGATTCAATTAACTTAGGCAAAGAGGGTTTTTAGCCATTTTAGAGAGCATAAGTGAGGTGAATGTGATTTTATGGCACAGTAGGGAGACTGACAAGATGACAGTGACATTTTACTGTGTAACACCTGGCATGCCAGATTCGTCAGTAGTAGTAGGGGATGGGTTTTTCATATCAGAAGGAAATGGTTTCCGAGGAGAAGTGTATTCCCAAAAAGGGATACCGTTTTGAGAAGGCTCCCAAATAGGGTTCGTATAAAACTGGTAATCCTCGTCGCCTGGAGCACGAGAGCTAAGCGGTTGTATACTTGGATCAATAGGAAGAATTTGACTCACAACCGGGATCTCGGAAGATGAGATTGGTAATTCCGCCAGGATGAAACTTCACAAAATCCTAGGGAATCTAACGAAACCAGACCCTACTCAGACTAACTCAAACAAAATTTAACCGGGTTATATATGATCGTGGCCA
>APFE031267736.1:0-17878 GCA_000404065.3 Pinus taeda
CACAAAGAACTCCTTCAGCATCCTCCCAAGGCAGTGGATATGGAGGCTCAGGGTCATCATCTTTAAGGCGTAGAACCATATCAGATTTCCTTGATGAGGGGTGTAGGAAGGATGTGGATTCAAAGGTTTACAGGTTTCTCTATGCATGTGGGATACCATTCAACGTTCTTCGCTCACCTTATTGGCACGAAATGGTTTCGGCCATAAATGATGCCCCTAAAGGATACAAGAGCCCTGGGTATGACAAGGCAAGAACCGTTGGCCTTGATAATGAAAAAGCAAAATATCACATTCTTTGAATAGAATGACAAGTGCTTGGACTGAGCATGGGGTGTCCATCGTATCTGATGGATGGACAAATGTAAAAGGCAAGCCATTGATAAGTGTTCTTGCTGTGTCTGTTAATGGTCCAATATTTCTAACTGCACATGATTACTCAGACAAGTTCAAGACCGCCATCAACATTGCAGAAGCATTACTTGAAACAATTGACCGTATTGGGTCATACAATGTCATCCAAGTCATCACTGATAATGCTGCTAATTGTAGGGCAGCGAGAGCAATTATTGAGGATAAATACCCCAATATATTTTGGTCTGGATGTTTGGTTCACACATTGAACCTTCTGTTGCATGATATTGTCAAGAACAAAAATGAACAATACCAATGGATTGGTGATTTGTACAAAAGAGGCAAAAAAATGATAAAATTTATTACAAATCATAGCAATACCCATGGCCTTTTCCGCAGTCACTCGAGATTGGAGTTGTTGAAGATTGCGAAAACGAGATTTGGTAGCTATTACCTCAACTTCAAGCGCCTTTTGAAGGTAAGAGAGTCAATGGCTAGCATGGTATCAAGTCCACATTGGCAGGTATTGAAGGAAAGGGCTACAAATGCAGCTGACAAGGGAGGTTTTGAAATGGTGGAGGAGGCTGCTCTTGATGGCCAATTTTGGACAAGTGTGAGGCAAGTTTTGGATTTCACCAAGCCCATTTATCACATGATTCGGTTTGCAGATACAGAAAAACCAGTGATTGGCGAGGTGTATGAGCAGATGGACACTATGTTGGGGCAAATAAAAGATGTTGTTCATAACAGAGATCCCAACTTGTACAAACTGATCCACGATTGTGTGTGTGAACGGTGGAATAGACTTAATCTTCCACTACATTGCTTTGCGTATATCCTTACGCCAAAATACTACTCTACGTCTTGGTTGGGCCAACCTGCAGCAGGGGGTGGGGTTAGGACCAAACCCCATTTAGATCCAGAGGTAACTAGAGGATATCTGGAAGCATTAGAAAAAATGGTACCTGACAGGGAGGAATGTGCAGCTGTGCGCCTTGAAATAGGCAGATACTTCAGTGGCACTGGTTTGTATGGTAACTTCCATGCAATGGACGACAGAGATAGATTTGATAATCTCACATGGTGGGAAACATATGGTGGGCAGGGACTTTTGCCAAAATTGGCAAAAAAAGTTCTTTCACAGGTTGTAAATACTTCTTCTGCAGAGAGGTGTTGGAGCACCTATAGCTACATACATAATGTGAAAAGAAACAGACTCAATGAAACCGAGCAGAAAGCTTGGTTTATGTGCACTACAACTTGAGGTTGTTGAGTCATTACTGTGATCGGGCTTATGAGGATCCCACATATAAAATTTGGGACAATCACCCAGAGGATGACAATTTGGAGGATGGCATTGTACATATTGAAGAACGGGAAGAGGAACTTGTAAGGGATGAAGATGATGCTTCCATGCCACCTCCACCTCCACCTCCACCATCCAGTAGCAGTGCTCGAGGTCCGGATCTTGTTCCTTTGCTGCCGCCACCTTCATCTACACCCTCACGTGGAGGTTCTAGTTCTGGTCGTCGGTCTGTGCGGGAGACTCCGAGAAGACCACCACGACCTCCTTATGGGGGAGACTCTCGTGGCAGGGGCCACATGTAGATTTATCATTTACAGTTTACTTGTCTTTTTTAGTTTCTATTGGACTTTAGTTTTCATAAATGTTGAGTTTTGAGTCCTTGACTCTTGACTCTTGACTCTTTCATATCATAATGATATTTTTTGTAAACAATATATCACTGTGACAATGAAAATTTGAAGTTTGAAGTTGGGCCTTGGCAATTATAACTCATTGGTAATGATTGTGAATTATGAATATGATGCTTCGTGAGAGACTAAAGTTGTTTCATTTCATTTCATTATTCATGTTTCATTTTATAAATTTATAACATTTCATATCATGTTAACAGTTAGAAGTTAGGACTTAGAAATATTTAAGATATTACTTCTTGTAATGGTTAAACTTAGCTTACAAGTACCTGTACAACTTTGGTGATCAATGATGATAAATGCTATTGAATTTCAATTTTAAAAACTTGAAGTTGAAACTTTAAGATTGAATGTGATGAATCATGATTCATGAGACTCAATATGTTGCAGTTGTAATATGTGTAAAATTACTATCTTGTGGACACGGTTGATGACGATTATAATTTCTAGATGATTGATGTGATATGGTTCAATGATCAATCTATGTTTTTTTATGTTTTTTATGTCTAATTCATCATTCTACATGTTTTTGTTGACATATATGTATCAAAAATTAAAAAATATAAAAATATATATATTTTTTTAAAAAATCGCTCCCGGATTCGCTCCCAAACCGGGAGCTTCTAAAAATGGTCGCTCCCGCTCCCGCTCCCCGCTTCCGCTCCCGCTCCCAAGTAACATAGCACTGAAGAGCTTTCTCAACCAAATGGCTCCACAACAAGCCATACTAGCGACAATATATTCAGCTTTAGCAGTGCTTACTGCAACAGATTTTTGTTTCTCGCTCATCTATGAATTTAAAGCAAATCCCAAAGAGAAACAACACCCAGATGTGTTTCTTCTATCCACCACACTGCCAACCCAATCAACATCAATATATCCATGTAGTCTTAGATTCCTGACAATGTACCTTAGTCCATGGTTGATAATACCATGAAGATATTTCAAAAGATTCTTTGTAGCAACCCAATATATACAATGAGGCTCAACCATATATTGACTCAATGTATAACAACAAAGCATATGTTTGGTCATGTGTTCACTAAGAACATCAATGATCCCACAAGTTGTCTATATTCAATAGGATCTGCCAAATCCAGACCAACAACACTTCCACATAGATTTTTGAAATTTAGTTCCATCGGTGTAGTCACTAACTTGCATTCCACCATGCCACATCTCTCTAACAATTTCAAAATATATTTTCCTTGAGAAAGGAAAATTTCACCTGGCTTTTGCCAGACCTCCAAGCCTAGGTAGTAATGCATCAATCCTAGGTCCTTCATCTCAAATTCAAAAGTCAACTCCCTCCTACATTGATAAATGAGAGGGTCTGCACCAGTCAGAAATAGATTATCAACATACAAGACCGATATAAGTGGCATGTCTTTTTGAACCTTGAAGTATAAGTTCAGATCAACATAAATTCTTGTAAATCCTGGCTTCATAAGATAACTATAAATCCTCTCATACCAAGCCCTAGGGGCTTGCTTTAACCCATAGAGGGCTTTCTTCAACTTGCATACATGTGTCCTTCTATCTTGCTCTTCAAACCCCTAAGATTGTTCCATGTAGACTTCTTCCTTAAGTGAGCCATGTAAGAATGTGGTCTTGACATCCATTTGATGCAGGATCCATCCTTGATTTGCAACAAGAGCAATTATGGATCATATAGTGGTGTATTGAGCAACTAGTGGAAATATCTCATCATAGTCAACTCCTTCCTTTGGAGAAAAGCCACGAGCTACGAACCTTGCCTTATATTTTTCAGCACTTCCATTGGCTCCATGTTTAATCTTTTAGGTCCATTTTGAAGTGACAACGACCTTGTCCTTGGGACTAGGCACCACTACCCAGACATTGTTCTTCATGATCAATTCATACTCCTTAGCCATAGCATCTTTCCATACTTGGTGGTTCACAACTTCCTCAAAAGTGCAAGGTTTGGTTTGAATGATAGTACTCATGGCAGCCAAATATCCTTGATACCTTGTGGGCTTCTTACGAAACATAGTTTTCAACATCTTGAAGTGTATCCCGAAGCCATAGTGGTATTTTCTTTGAGGTAGAGGGATCACAAGAAGGTGGATCAAGTGGATCCATCGGGCCATCAACATTAGACATGTGCTCATCCATCAAAGGTTACTCTTGAATTTTAGTAGCATCATCATCCTTCATTGTGATAGGGAGATCCCTAGCTTTTTTGAGGGCAGTGTCTTCATCAAAAGTAACATCTCTAGTCACTTCCACATCCCTTTGGCCAGGTATATAAATTTGATATGCCTTTGAATCTTCACTATATCCAACAATTACACCTTTATTTTCATAGGCTTCCAACTTGTTCTTTTTCTCTTTTGGTACATGAAAATATATAGGACAACCAAAGATTCTAAAATGAGAAACATTAGGTTTCTTACCAGTGAAGACTTCTTCGGGTGTCTTGAAATCCAAGCTTTGATGAGGGCTCCTATTTGAATGTACACAATAGTGTTCGCAACTTCTCCCCATAAAACCTTTGGTAGATCTAGATCATAAATCATGGCACAGGTGGCTTCCATAATGGTTCGTTTCTTCCTCTTGACAACTCCATTTGGTTGTCGATTATATGGAACAATTGTCTCCCTCTTAATACCTTTCTCTCTGCAAAAGTCATTGAATTCATTAGATTCATACTCTGTTCTTTTATCAATGCTTAATGTCTTGATCTTCTTTCTTGTATGATTCTCCACCAAGGCTTTGAAAGAACGAAACCATCTAAATACTTCATCCTTCTTCTTTAGGAAACGATTCCAAGTTTTTCGGGAGAAGTCATCCACAAATATCACATAGTATAAGTATCCTCCCAATGAAGTCATGAGCAAAGGACCAACCATATTAGAATGGGCCATTGAAGAATATCAGATGTCTTTCTCTCTCTAGAAGGGAATGGTCCCTTTGTATGTTTTCTAGATACATAACCTTGACAAACTCCTTCATGGTTCATATGAAACTCGGGCATCCTTGTAACCATCTTCCTTACGCCAGGTAAGACTTTGTAATGTAAGTGAACAAATCTCCAGTGCCATAGCTCACATTGAGTAGATGTATCATTTTCCAATGCTCCCAAAGGACTTCCACCAAATTTATAAAGACCATCAAACCTAAACCCAAGAGTAAAAGCATCTTTAAAGTTATTATTTCATGCACGTACCTTTCCATCAATGAAAGCTACCTTGAAGCCTTTGTCTTCCATCACATAAGTACACGCCAAATTTTTCTTCAAATCGGGCACATACAAAACATCTTGAAGATTTATGGTTTGACCATAGTTTATGTGAAGAGTAATAGTTCCTATCCCTTTCACATGGTAGATGGCATTATCTTCAAAAACAATATTTAGATTAATCTTCCTCTCAACTAAATTTGAGACGACCTCCTTATATCTAGTGAAATGCCTTAAGGCTCCACTATCAATTAACCAATGATCCAAGGTGTCTAGAGGAGAGGCAATAGATAAATCATAAATGAGATAATATTCATCTTATTTTTCAACAACATTACATCATGCCTGGAATTTCTTGTCCTCTTGCGAGGTTGACTATTTCCTTCTCGAGTAACATGAGAATTCCTTTCACCTTTAATGTTAGACCTATTGTTTCTTTGTTTGTTGTTGTTGTCCCTTGGATGATTTTTCTTGTTAGGAAATTCTCTAGCATAGTGACCAAACTTGTTGCAATTGTAGCATCTTCCTTTTCCTTTTCCTTTGAATCCCTTCTTAGATCCTTGACCCTGCTTTCTTGAATTAGATGGAATAACATCCTTTCTCCTTCTAGCATGTGCAAAGAAAGCAGTAGGTTCACTTCCATTGAAAGACTTATCTTTCTCCATCATCCTTATTTCCTATTTAGTGCATCTAGTAAATAGTTCATCAAGACTAGGTATCCTGTCATTGTTGAGAATGGTGGTGACAAATGTTTCCCATGACCTTGAGAGACCTCCAAGTGCAATGAGGGTGAGTTCCCTGTCAACACTAACTTCTCCAATAGATAGCAAATTATTTTTTACTTGAGTTCTTCTCATGAAATAAGATTGTATATACTCCCCTTTGTCCATTTTGATATCCCTTAACTTGTTTTTGAGAAAGAGGATTTGATTTGCATTGTTGACTTTGAACATCCCTCTCAACTTGTCATACATTTCCTTGGAAGTTACCAAATCAGAAATATAGGAGATTAAATGCTTTTGAATGGATTCAACTACGATTTTCTTAGCTTTGACCTCACCTTTTCTAAACTTCGTTCTAGAAGCAAGAGGTGCATTTGAAGGAGGCTCCACCACTTTTCCATGCACATAATCCAACACTTCATGTTACTCCAAGGTCAGATCAAGAGCATCTTCTGGGCATGATAATATGATTTGTCATTGAGCTTATCTTCAATCTTGAAATAAGAGGTAGCAAACCATGGAGACTTATCCAACAATCCTTGTTCAGCAACAAGAAGTATTCCAATAGTGATTGCTTACTTCTTCCTTGGTATTTTTCTTTACCTTTACTCTAATCCCATGTTGATTTTTATGGTAAGTTATATGCTTGCAACAATTACTTCAATATCTTATTAGCCCAATTGCAATTCCACTTAGAATTTACTTTAGATCATCATTGACAATATTTGTAGATAGAACATCATCAATGATATGCACAAGAAGACAAGCCAAGACAATGAACACAAAGATTTAGGCTAATGCCAGGGAAAAACCCCACAAGGGGGAAAACCCAACTAATCCTTCTTATTGGTTAATATCAATTGTTCAACAAAGAGAGAAAATCCAATTTAGTACAATAGTCAAAGTCGAAGTATTGACTTATCCAATAAAGTTGACCAACTAATGATTTGAATCTCAATCTGATCCAATATAAACATGGTCAACAGTTTGCAATAGATAACAGTGAATGTGCCCTAACCAGTCCAGTCAAATGTAGTCAAACAACCTCTAATTAATTCAGTCAATGCGGCAAGGGACTCGGCCTTAGTAGCAGATTAAAGTCAACCCAAAACAAAGATGAAAAACCAATCAAACTTAGTCAACATTATGCGGTCAATGTTTGTAATTCTGCCTGCAGTCAATGCCAGTTAAACAACCCAAATTACCTCGATTTTTGTACCCAAAAATGCAGCCTCACTAGACAAAGATATGCCCAAAAGATCAAAATCAAAATCTCCTTAGAAATTCAAAGTCAATGCTGGTCAAAGTTGTATACAATTCAAATTTTCGGCCACCTATAATTTCGTCCTCCTTCTTCCTTACACGTATGAAGAAGCTCTTGTAATTTTCAGAGCTATCGAACCCAAGAAGATAAGAGAAAAGTCTAATGATTGGATGCCAAAATGAGGAGGCCTAATGGTGTATTTATAGTGATCAATGAGGGGTCAACGGTCATGACCTTTCACTAATGGGGCTGACTTGTGGATGAAGATGAGGCCGACTTGAAGAAAGGGTATTTGAATAATTGAATGTATGCAAAAATTCTTATTTTTGAGGTGAAGAATAATGCCATCAAGGGTAATCTAATGGATTGATGATCCTTCAAAGGAGGGGCTTCTAGGAAGGGGAATTTACCCCTAGTTGCACTCTTTAACAAGTGATCTATAGGAGGAGAGGAACAAAACCCATGTTTTAGTTTCTTAGATACTTCAAGGGAATTAGGGATCTCTTCTTTGGGTGTGATGAGGTGGCATTAACCATGATGATGTGGTAGTATAGTGGACTTTTGTAGTTGATTGGGAATATGACAGGTTAAATCAAGGTAAATAGTACCTAAATCAAATGGAACTCTTGGCCAAATCAGTCAGGCATTGGAGAGATAAACATTCATCATATACATACACATCACTGATAAAAATCAAAATTGGGGTATTACAGTAATAAAGGGCATTTGAGAGAGCGACTCAGGAGCTAAACGACAATGGCTAAGTTAAGCGATTAGGGTTTCACAGACCTGCGGCGGCAGGCTGCCCTGTTCTCTGGCGCACTATTCTGACTGTGGCAGCTTTCTGCCTGGACAGAGTCTGGGCGTTTCTTTTCAATGGACTCCCCGCGGGGGGAGAGCAACAAAGAGCCGCACGGCGGCGGGCATCAGGAAGGACCAGAGGTCACCAATGATGAAGCTGCAGTCCAAAACGCAACAGCGGAAGAAACAGAGGCTAACAATAGCAAGGCAACCAATACGGTAAGATCCTCTACCTGCAAACCTGTAGCAGCGCACATGCCGGAAGTTGAATTACCAGGACCCAGTATAAATGCCCGTATTCAATTTATGCAAGATCATGCCATTATCTGTAAATTTATGGGTCTTTGGCCTACAGAAAGAGCATTAAGAAACTGGTTAAACAGAACCTGGAAACCCAAAGGAGAAATCACCCTTCTAATAGGTCCAAAAGGTTTCTTCACTGCCATTTTTAACTGTCTTGAAGATAGGAACAGAGTCTTTGAAGGGGGGCCTTACTTCTTTAACTCAGCAGGGCTCTTCCTCAGAGAATGGAAGGCAAGATTCAACCCAGATACTGAGGATTTAAGCTACGCACCAGTCTGGATCCGCTTGTACTCCCTTCCATGGGAATATTGGGGGGAAGACTCTTTAAAAGCCCTTGGATCAAAAATAGGCGACTTCGTCAAAGTCGCAGAGGAAACAAAGGCGGTGCGCCACACCACCTACGCCTCTTATGCTAGAATCTGTGTCTACATGGACCTGAAACAGCCTCTTCCAGACAAAATACGCCTTTTTCATGAAGACCGCGATTGGATCCAGGTTTTAGATTATGAGCATGTTCCATTCCGTTGTAGAAGATGCCACACTCTGGGACATCTCTTGAGAGATTGCCCACTAAATATCAAGCTGGATACTCCAAGAAAACAAGAACCACAACAGAAGGATGGGTTTACCAAAGTAAATAATAGAAGACGCGGACACAAAAAGACTCCAGCTATCACCAAAGAGAAAACAGAGAAGGCCGCAAAGACTAAACCGTCTACAAGCAATAGTTTCGAAGCATTATCGCAAGAAGAACAACAGGAAATGCCCGAATCAAACTCAAAAATCGGTAAACCCAACCAGCCAGAAGAGTCCATGAAGACCCAAGAAGGCAGAAAAGAACAGGCAGCTACAGAAACCTGGTCCCATCCGGACATGGAAATAGATAATCCTTCCCACACCCAAGACAAGGGGAAGCAAGCTGAAAGCACTGCACAAGAGGCACAGTTCATGGAAGACGACAGTGAAACAATAGATGTGGGAGAACTGGATCTCTTGGGTTTAGAGCAGGCATGCAAGACAGGAAACTTTGACAAAATCCATGAAACACAAGTAGATAATCTAGTAGAAATATTGAAGAAAGCTCAAAAGAAATATTCACTTGGAATTCAAACAGGTAGCCAATGGGATGGCAAATTTATATATAAAGACAGCAAAAAGAGAGGACGCAAGACGACCTTAGAAAGAACAATAAACATTGGTGAAGTTTTAGTTGAGTCAGGCAGATATGCCAAACTCACCAAATATTTCAATTCCAACCCCAAAACTTCTCAATGAAGTTGATCTCTTGGAATATTAGAGGGCTGAATGGCCCCAAGAAAGGAAAACTTCTTAAAAATTTGATTATGGAAGAAAAACCAACCATCTTGTTTTTACAGGAAACAAAATGCAACTCGATAATCTTGGAAAGAATCGCAGCCAAGGCTTGGCCAGGAGGACAAGTCACCACTGTAGATGCACAAGGAGCCTCTGGAGGATTGGCAATCCTTTGGGATGCAGGAAAAATACAATTAAACAATATGAATGCAAACAAAAACTTCATTCAGGCAGAGTTTCATATCATGGGCACTAACATACATGGTCATTTAACAAATGTATACTTCCCTCAAGAAGCTCCCCAAAAAGCAGCAATTCTAGCAAACATATCTCAGCTTAATAATGATAGACGACTTCCACTCTGGATTTTGGGAGGCGATTTCAACATGATAGCCTCCTCTGAGGAAAAAAAAGGGGGTAGATGCAGAATCAACAGGGATGGAACCTTACTAAAATATTTCATTCAAGATAACTGGCTAATTGATATCCTCACAGCCAATGGAATATTCACTTGGACGAATAAAAGGAGCGCCGATCTCCAAATCGCGTCCAGGCTGGACAGATTTCTGGTTTCTGACAACGCTGTTCATCTCGGAGGTGAATTTACAGCGCACATTATTCCTTTTTCGGGATCTGACCATTGGCCAATAGAATTACACTGGAATCGGCCAGGTAACAACATCAAAAGACCATTCAGATTTGAAACCTTCTGGTTTTCTCACCCAGACTTCAAAGATTTCATTCAGAAGATCTGGCAAAATAGCGACCCAACTGCGCCGACAAAAATGGCGAGATTCCAAAAAAAACTGAAGATGCTCAAGGTTGAAATCAAGCGATGGAACAAGAGTACGTTTGGCAATATCCTAAAGGAGAAAGAGCGGATTATTGCAGAAATCAAACAGACACAACAAAAAATCATTTTAGAAGGGCGTACAGAGGAATTGGCACAAAAAGAGCAAGATTTGGAAACCAAACTTCTAGCAAGGGAGGAACAAGAGGAAGTGCTATGGAGACAAAAATCCAAAATCAGATGGCTCAAAGAAGGAGAGAAAAACACTAAGTTCTTCCATAGATCTACGATCCAAAGGAGAATGAGAAATAATATATCGCAAATCACCAACGAGCAGGGAGAAAAATTAGAAACCCAGGAAGAAATTGAACAGGAATTTATACAACACTTCAAGGAAATGAGTAAGGAGCCAAGCATAAATCGAACAGCAGCCATAGAAGAAATCACGCAACACATCCCGCATCTCATATCAGAAGAGCAGAACTCTTTGCTTCTCAAGCCGATAAGCATGCAGGAGGTGGAAACAGCAGCCTTCTCCCTTAAAGCAGGTAAAGCTCCAGGCCCTGATGGCTTCACATCAAACTTCTTTCATTATTTCTGGGAATTAATCAAATGGGAAGTATGGCAAATAGCAGAAGAATCTCAAAGCATGAGGTGGATGTACCCTGGTCTAAACGCTACTTTCATCGCCCTAATTCCTAAATCAGAGGAGTCCAACAGGCCAGATAAGTACAGACCAATAGCCTTATGCAACATCATATATAAGATTATCTCTAAGGTGGTGGCACTAAGGCTAAAACCAGTGCTCCCTCACATCATATCTCCCAAACAGTCCGGATATGTGGAAGGGCGTCAAATTTTGGATGGCATAATCCTCACACATGAGATTATCCACTCCCTCAAGCAATCAAGAAAACCAGGTATGCTCCTCAAAATTGACCTCTCAAAAGCTTTTGACAGCATAAGTTGGGAATATATGCAAAAGGTTTTACACGCTTTTGGTTTTGATAATGCTTGGATAAGATGGGTTTGTAGCCTCATATCCTCTGCTTTCTTCTCTATACTTATAAATGGCATTCCGACCTCAACCTTCCAAGCCTCCAGAGGAATTAGACAAGGAGATCCCCTTTCACCATTTCTATTCATTATTATGGCGGAAGGTCTGGGTAGATGCATTAAAAATGCCATTCAAACCCAAGATCTTAAAGGCATTACCCTCCACCAAGCTCCCACTGTCTCTCACCAGCAATTTGTCGATGACAACATGCTCTTCGGCTATCCCTCAGTTCAAGAAGCCCGCGCCTTAAACTCTCTGCTCCAACTTTTTGCGAAAGCCTCTGGCACCCTAATCAACTCAATCAAATCCCAGATATTCTTCTTCAATACGCACCCTACCACCCAACGTGCTATAGCTCGGATCCTCGGTTTCTCTATTGCCTCCTTACCTACCAAATACCTAGGAGCACCTCTCTTCGCCTATGCTAGGAAGCATTCATCATGGACGTCCCTCCTGGAAAAACTAGAAGCCAAATTATCTCTTTGGACTCACAGATCTCTAAACATGGCCAGTAGGCTTATCCTAATCAAAGCTGTCTTGCAATCCATGCCTTTATACTTATTCTCTATTCTAGCCGCCCCGAAAGGGATCCTCAAAGCTATAAAAAAATTACAAAGAAATTTCCTATGGGGCTGCTCTGGTCCTAACAGGAAATGGGCTCTTGTCAAGTGGGAGAAAGCTTGTCTTCCAAAAAAGGGAGGAGGAATAGGCCTCCGGGATCCTGAACACAGCAATAAAATTATGGGATCCAAAATGTGGTGGAAATGGCTATCAAATCCAGATACCCAATGGGCACAAATCTGGACAACGAAATACACCAACAATTTGCCTCTGGTGGAGCGAGTAAGAATGACAGAAATTAGCACAGGTTCAGCTACATGGAATTCAGCGATTCTCAACAAGGATCTCATACAACACCACTGCTTCTGGGAAGTCAAAAATGGAAGTGAAGCATGCTTTTGGACAGACTCATGGCAACAATTACCATGCATAAATAACATACTCCAAGATCTCCCCAATCAGAACCTCATACAACAAGAAACGATCGATCAATTCTGGACAAATAATAACACAATTGATCATCGCGAATGGAAGGATGCCAGAGATATTTTACCTCACAGCCCAGAGGTGGTTCAGAGAGCCTTAGCAGAGGAGCTAAAAAAGAGGACAATAATCAAGAAGGACGGACCAGATTCGCTAAGATGGGGATATGAAGAGAAAGGCACTTTCACCTCCACGGAAGCCTACCACTTAATTATAAAAGGCAATTATATAAAAGATAAAATATGGGAGAGAATCTCGCAACCTCCCTTATGGCCGAAGATATCCACATTCCTTTGGCTGTTGTCACACAACAGAACTCTTACATGGGACAATCTAAGAAAAAGGAAATTCGCAGGACCCTCAATTTGCCTTAACTGCAACACAGAGGAGGAATCATCAGCTCATCTCATGCATCTATGTCCTCTTAGTCGCAAAGTTTGGGAGAAAATCTCCTTTCGCTGTCAAAGGGTGGTCAGAAACCAGGGGGATATAAAAAATATGTTGCGATCCTGGCCACAGCAACCTTATCAGAGTAATATTCTCAACACTCTCTGGCAAATCATTCCTGGCATAGTAATGTGGAACATTTGGAAAGAAAGGAACCGGAAAGTCTTTAAAGATCAGACTCTGAATCAGGAGCAAATCTGGACTATCATCAAGCAGAATCTTCAGGAAACTCTTTCGATCAAAGGCTGGTCCCAAGAGGATATGCCATCCAACAACAAGGAGCAAGCTATTTGGAACAATTGGCAACTCCAGATAACTACCCCCAAGACTCAAGGCACTCTCACAACGAAAAGGAAAAATTCGCTCACTCAATGGACTCCTCCCCCCAAAAATATGTACCTTCTAAATTTTGATGGAGCGTCTAAAGGCAACCCAGGTATAACAGGTTATGGTGGAGTTATCAGAAACTCTCAAGGCATCCCTCTCAAAATCTATTTTGGATCCATAGGATGGAATACTAATAATGCAGCAGAGCTGGAAGGCTTGTGGCTCGGCCTTCAAATTGCTCATCATCAAAGCTTCATGCCCCTCATTGTGGAAGGAGATTCTCAAATTATCATTAATATGGCTTCAAAACTTCAGCAAGGCTCCGCAGCACAGAAGGTCAGCAGAAGTTGGAGGATGGCTACCAGACTGGAATCTCTTCAGACTTGGCTTCAGAACAATAAATCCACTTCTTTTAGGCACATCAGAAGGGAAGGGAACAAAGCTGCTGACTTCCTAGCTAACCTAGGGGTAGAGCTTGACAAGGAGCACCAGGAAGGAACTCCTCAGGTTATTGCTTCAGATTCAGAAAGGGCAACGTTCCAGGAAATCATGATCAGAGACATGCAGACTGAAACCACAAACATCCCGGATGCGGGTGACAGGTTGCAAGCTGCCTGCCACGTGACCGTCACGCGGCGCCCTCGGGACGGAGGTCTGGGGTTTAATGGAAGCCATTAAATTCACCTTCAATGGCATTCATTGCCTTCCTTATGGCCCGAGCTACCAAGACTTCAAGGTAGGTGCCGCCAGAATGTTCAGGAACAAAGATTTAAGGGGAATTCACCTGTCTGAACAGGCTAAGGATTTTGGCTCTGCACGACAGGATAATGCGGGAATTTGGGCTGAGAGAAGGAGTGTTAGGGTGACGCTTTCGCGTTTCAGAGGTTTAGCTCAGTGTCATAGCTGGCCTCCTCTGTCTCCTTTCGTCCCCAAGAACCTTATCTGTAGTACTGTGTTTTATTTGGATCGACGCAAAATGCCAATTCGGGGTTATGCTTCCCCGCGCAGGGGCAGGAAGCATGGTGGACGAGGTGTTCATAGCCCTCGAAGGGTCTCACCGCTGGCAGTTGCTTCGCCCAGCTCCCCGGGATATGTTGCTTCTGATTCAGATACAGACAATTCGGTTCAGGTGGTTACTTTTCGCTACATCCGGCGCACTAATAGACCTATTGTCTCAACTCTTATCACGATGGTCTTCACAGAGGAAGAAGATGCAAAGGGTAAGGGTAAGGGCATTCAAGAGATGCCGGAGCAAAGCTCCAACAGAAGCCCTCAGGGTGGCAGCCAGGAGGATAGCTCCTACCAGCCCTCCTCTCAGAGCAAGCCAGAAGAAGATAGTTCTGGCAATCAAGCCGAGGAACAGAACGAAGCCTTCAAGGAAATTTGCAGCTTAGTTGACAAGGAAATTACCAGTTCCAAGGAAAAGAAGGTACCTGAGGAAGTTTCACAGCCTGCGCGTCACTTTAGCGCCAGGTTGTATCCTGTTCTCCCTCTGGGATTTCTGAGTTTGGAGGACATTCCTTGCGGCATGGAAATTGATTTTCTACCTGATCCTGAGAGAGGGGCAAAGGAGTGGGAAGCAGAGCAGAATGCTAACAAGCAGAAGGCTGAGGAAGGCAAGGTGGATGATGGAACTGGTAAGGAGTAAGGTTCTGGCTTCTTGCTTCTATTTTTTGACATTTTGCTTTCGGATCGATGACCTTCGGAGGTCGGTTTGCCCCTGGTTTTGAGGTCGGGTGTCTTAACACCAATTCTCTTTGCGCGCTGCTTGCCACCTTTGTCCAGCATGAGCCTGGTTCTCGGACGTAGGTCCCCCGCCACCTTTGCTCCGTCGGTGCCACCTGCTCGGTAGATGGACGCGTGCCCTCTCTTCGGTTCCTCTCTCCCTTGAGAAATTCTGGTTCCATCGTGTTAATTTCTGGTTTGTCTAGTCAGCATGTTTTATGCCTTGTCAGCATCAGTTTCAGTTTCAGTCATTTACAAGCAATTCTGTCAATCATTACAGACTGTAAATGGTTTTTGAGATACAGTAAAATGTCAATGTTATTACCAGTTATGGTATGGATCTCTTGTCAGAGAGTTGTTCATGCGCTCTCAGAGGTTTCGACCTCTTGTAAATACTTTTCTTTCTTTTAATACAATAGTTTAGCCTTTTGCCCAGAAAAAAAATAAAGGGCATTTGAGCGAATTTGGGCTTGATTTTAGCAAGGGCATTCCTCAAATCCACTAGGCTATGAATAATGCCTCCAAATATGTAGATTTTGGAACTATGATATGGGCCCAAATGTTGAAAAGTGCCTCCAAATATGATCGTCAAGGAGCAACACATGCAATAAACTCTACAATAAAGCCCCTGAAGGCCATGTCTTCCACAAACAACTTTTTGAATGATGTCTTCAAAAATTATATTGTTACCCACCAAAAGTGGGTAACCTATAGAAGAATTTTTTTCTCCTCATTTGAAAACCAGCTAGCTAGTAGTTCTATGATGGCCCAAAGATAGATTTAAATCAAAGTTATCCACTTATACTCCAATCAGCGTTCTTTCCCATCTGCAATGCTTCTTGAAGGAAGGTGGGTCATCTATGAGAAGGTACATTAACCATTCTTATATTGAAGAGCTTTCATTTAATGTTTTGGGGTATACTAATATGGATTTCATGCCAAGATGGATGATTAACTCCTCTTGATTATACCCCTGTTCCCATGCTTTAGTTGGGAGGTTATTCTTTGCCCCTAGTCTAGTGTGAACTCCTGTGAGGTCCTTCCTTTAGGAGGGGCACTAATAGGAGGCATTGATTGAAATAGCATGCCTATGGAAATCCATACCTACCACATTCCATGGTTCCCTTATTATTCACATTCACTCTTTGGGTTGATTGCGACTTGTCATTGGGACTCACACCTTTCATTCTCATCTTTGAGTGAGGGCCTGTAAATTTTCCTTAAGAGGTTGATGCATTTGAAACTTGAAACAATGGTAAAAGCATATGAAGCCACAACTAAACAAAAGAAAAATGCCAAAGTTGTTTGGGACATATTAAGCATGCAGGAAAAAGCCTAGCATGGGCTCTAAGCCCCTCAATGGTGATCACGTCATTCTTCAACATTTCATGCTCTATTTAAAAGGAACTCTTGAATGTTCCAACCCCAATGAGCAAGAAACTTCTACATATTCTAGGGGTATTGAAAAAGCATAAGGAAAGCTTGGCCTCCTAAGCTATAAAAGAAAGAAAGGTAACTCATTGAAGTAAAAGGCCCAATAGAGGGGTGGAAAAAGTAGGCCGAAGAAAGGGGAAACTCATGCCTCCATGATTGCTCCCTCTTTTCATTACATTACTTAGAGATGTTTGACCCCCCCTCTAGTTGTTACCATGGCTATGGCCATCTTCCTTGAAGTCTTTGCCCATTCCATCATCATCATTATCACATGCACACATGGATTGATGGGTCTGCCTATGGAATGCCTTTACCTTGGGGGTTGGAAGCACTTAACAGGGTTGAAGGTATAATCATCCCTAACACAATTCTGGTAACTTGCTTACAAATCCTGAGCTAGAAAGACATTGGAAGGCAAGGTTTGTGTGAACTATATTTGTGCCTCTAACATTGAATATGGTTTACTATGATACTTTTAATGTTTTTTGTCCTTGATGATGTTGATCCCACTTGATATTTAGGGTATGTTTTAGGTGGTTGATTACTCATGCAACAAAGGTCCTTTAAAGGAAGACTTGACACCTATTCAACACCATTGTTATGAAAAAAATAGTTAATATTAGGTTTATTATTTAATTTAGGTTTAGTTAGGCGAAAGGGCACGATCATAAGATCATGCCCTTTCCCAAAGGGTGTCCATGGCGGTATTTAATCCAGGAGCCCCATTGTAATTTGACATCATCTGTAATTTCATCTCTTATTAATAAATTATTTATATTTATATATTCTGCCTATCAAGGGTTTCCCATTCCATTGGTATCAGAGCGAGTTCGGTTCTCCCGCTGTACATCCGCTGGCCATCCGCATGTAATCATCGTAATCGTCACTGTTCTGCACACCCCATTCATTCCTGTTCCCGCCAACATCCTTCGCACTAGTCCGCTGTTCTGTTTGCTTCCATTCAGCCTTAGATATTAGGACATCGAAATAACCATTGCACTGACACACCTGCTCCGCTGCGATCGATCTGCAAACCATTGTTGTTCCCCGTCCCCTGTCCATAGCTCATTCGCTATACGTCAACCACTGCTGCCATACAAACTCCGTCCGCAGTTTCAGCATAACGATCCCCCGCAAAAATTTTTCCTGTCTACAGTCTTCAGCGTAATCTTGCCCCGCGAAAAAAAATTTCGATAAGTTTTGAAGAGTCAAAGGGTCAACGGAACGTGACATTCCGTTGGGACGTGACTGTCCGCAGCAAATTTATATCAAGTATATATATAAATTGGTATATAGGGTGTTATATATAACGTATGTCAGCGTATATATAGCGTGAAATATATAACATATATATATCGTTTAATTATATATAATATATATA
>APFE031267736.1:17898-38086 GCA_000404065.3 Pinus taeda
GGACCTTATCAGATCAACAAAAAGATTAGCCAAGTTGCATATGGTTTAAGCCTTCTAGAGACAAGTCGTGTTCACAACGTCTTCCACGTATCTTGCCTTAAAAGGGCCCTAGGTAACAATCAAATAGCGCAAACAACACTTCCATCCCTAGATGATGAGGGAAGAGTCATTTTAGAACCAAAAGGGATTTTGTCTACTAGAGAAAGAAAGCTTCGTTATCGTACTATCAAGGAATATCTGATCAAGTGGAAGGACTTGCCCGAAGAAGAAGCTTCTTGGGAGAATGAAGCATTTTGTCAACAACATTCGTCGTTACGTATGTTTTGAGGACAAAGCATTCTTTCGAGAGGAAGGCAATGTTATGAAAAAAATAGTTAATATTAGGTTTATTATTTAATTTAGGTTTAGTTAGGCGAAAGGGCACGATCATAAGATCATGCCCTTTCCCAAAGGGTGTCCATGGCGGTATTTAAGCCAGGAGCCCCATTGTAATTCGACATCATCTGTAATTTCATCTCTTATTAATAAATTATTTATATTTATATATTCTGCCTATCAAGGGTTTCCCATTCCAACCATTTGGAGGATGTTTTTCCCATTGTTAAGAGTAGATATGACCTTGTAGCCCCACCATTGCCCTCATGAGATGGATGTTGGGCTTTGATGAGACTCCACATGGTTGTATACCCCTTGCTACACTTCTAGATGTTGAACTATTATACCAGAAAGCCAAGGCATTGGCTTATTTGATGATGTGCCCAGATGGACCCAAGATGCCCCTAGGCTAGCCTTGACCTTGATTGGTGGACGTTGCATTGTTTGAAAGCTCAGATGAGGATGGTGATCATTGAGATGACTTGGGAGGGCTATTACATTATGCCTAGATGCCAACACTTTCCTTAGAGCATGCCACATCATCCCCACATGCCCTAAAAGGGTGACTTGACCCTTTTTGGAGATGATGTCATGGTGGAGGAGGTATTATTTAGAGATATACACATGCACTTACATGATTTTCTTGGAATAAGGAGCACTCATGAACCACTTTATCACTTACTTGATGAAGATTGTCCATTTTGTGGGGATGATGTCATCATGGAAAGCATTGATTCCCACGCGTGTGTGATATTTTGATGTATTTATTATGTTTTAAAGTTATATTAAAGTTAGCATTTGACCTTTAGGCCTAGTTGAATGCTCAACCAAACTTTTATAGCTTTTACTTGCAAAATTATGTCAAATGACTTGGTTGCTTCCATATAAATAGAGGGAAGTCACTTTCGTTTGGATCATCACACATTCATCTCACTTCTCTCTATCTTAAGAACTATGCTCTAGCTCTCTTGTATTCTTCTCCTAGTTGCTACGCATAAATGATGGAGTGAATTGTTTTGGGAGAGATATTTTTGCATGAGAAGACTATCTTGGATTGATGAAGTGATCCTTATTTAAATGGTGTAAGTTTATTGTTGATTTTCTTCCATTTTTCATGCAATTTTATCAAATTAGGGTTTCTGTTGTGCCATATTAAAAGGTGCAAAGTCTTTCACGAAATCTTGTTTCTATATGTTATGCAAAATTTGTCTTTAAAGAAAAAATCAAAGAAACTTAGTATATGCATCCCTTGATCTTAAATCTCCACTTTAAAGAAGTCACTAGAGTTTTTAAGAGAGGATTCTTAGTCCTCCTCTTGCTTCATACAAGTCCATATCTTTGAGCTTGCCAATATTGATTCCATGGCCCAATTGAGAGAAGGCATTAGACTAGTTGATGGTGATCATCTTAATTTGTCCTTTTTCCTCTTAATTTATGGTAACTAGGATTAGGGTTAGCCCGAATATTCATTTTATAGCAATTTTATGTCTATTTGTTGTTTCCCTCTTGGTAGGGATGCATTTAATAAATATTAAAAGGTAAAATCCTGCATTAATTGTATATTTTCACCCCAAAATTAGGGTTGACGTCTAGATATTATTGTTTTTATATGCATTTTCAACCATAACAACCTCATTGTTTACTTCACCCTTGCATTTCTCCTTGATAGCCTTTGCCCCTATGTTGATCTTACTATTTATAGGTTATTTCTCACGCTGTTATATGCCATTGTATGCCCTAAATCTGCAAATCATAAAAATTATAACTTATAATAGTTTTCTCATAAATCATAAAGGTCTTAGAAAAGTGTACTTGAACTTTTGCAACTCTTATCTCAACCTATCAAGGTTTATCTCGTACCTCTCTCTTCGATCATTACGATCATTAGGACTTATATCACCTTTGAGCCCTTGTTAGTTGAATATCTTGTTGATGATTTCTTTGGAGAAGCCTCCCTTGTGGGGATAACATCCACCACTAAATAGTTGGAGTGAGGCCACTGAGGTGACAATGGTCGCTGATCTCTTTGTTGCCATAAGACCTAGGTTGCCTAGTGAGGCTTTGCACTAGGCCTCCTAGATTTTGCGGTAACACGTACCAAGTCTTCATGCATCCCATGGTGGTAATAGAACCAAAAAAGCCAAGTAGCTTATTTAGATGCCAATCTTCAAAATTTGTTTAACTTGGCATTTAGCACAACCGAAGATTTGAGCCATTGATCCCATCTATGGGTTTATACTTCATGGTTCATTTAGAGTAATTTCACTTCCAATCTATCCACCATGATATTGGACCAAGCACTCCCAATTTGAGGAAAAGGTCATTAGTGACCAATTCTTAGACATGCTTGATTATAGGTTTACTTGATCTAGAAAATGAAACTCTGCTTTCATAGTAGCTCATGACATCTAGCTATGTGTGAATCCATCATCAAGATCTCCTACTTTGGCAATGCCATTCAAGTTGATCAATGTTTGGATGAGAACTAAAGAAATGTTTACCTTTATACTAACACCAAAGGAGACCACCAAATGCAATGATCATTAAATGATAGGTTGTATGAAGTGAACAGCCCTTCCAAGAAAGATTATGCTTAATAGCTTCCCATGCCTTCTATATACTCTAAGCCAAAAATTCCTTAGATTTGGATTTTGGTCAGGTTCAACAACAAAGTTGGGAAGTTGGGATTTCTCCAACATGTTTTTTCTCATGGAGCACTCTCCAATTTTCATGACAGTCGATGGTCTTTCTCACCCATTTTGTGCAAAGGCTTGGGCTTGATGGAATGACCCAATCATTCCCAAGCCATCATCCCATTCCTTTGAACTGCAAGAGAATGCCCCATTAACCCACCCACTTGTTGTTTGCCAGCATTATCTTCTTTTGATCAACTATGGCATGGGGAATTTGGGTAAATTGTATGAAAAACAAGCCAGCACCATATTAATTTCTCGCATATTAATGTCCCATGGTCTGTGATTAAAATTTTCAACTAACAAGACCAGCCGTCAAGTTGAATATTAGGAAGCCTATTTTAATGTTGCATACTTGGTTGTAAAGGAAGCATAACTATATCCACTAAGACTGGCTTTTCAAAAAGATTAAGAAACTGTTGAAATTCTGACGTTTTACCTTTACAATTAACTGCTTTTGAAGATAAAAAGCCAGCTATCATATAAAGAAGGTTCGTCCCTGCAACCGAAGACAAGCAATGCAATATAGGAACCCATTTCATTATCCACTAAGATTGGCTTTTCAAAAAGATTAAGAAACTGCTGAATCTTTGACGTTTCATTTTTAGACAAATTTTGAAGATAAAAAACCAGCTATCATATAAAGAAGGTTCGTCCCTGCAACCGAATACAAGCAGTGCAATATAGGAACCCATTTCATAAGACATATTTCATTATATTTAACACTCAAGCTATTTATAATTTTCTTAAAGTTTGAGTTTATATGTCCATTCTTTTGTTAGTGGTTGAACATCCCTTGAATATTAGTACTGCATCATCGTGAAATATTGCCTGTAGATCATTTGCAGACCACTGATCTTCCATTATTGTGTTACTATTTTGTTGTAACTTGTGTATTATAGCATTTCGTTTTTTTTTTTAAAGCAGAACATTCAGTAGCATCTGAGTCCATGTCCCTTTGCAATTTGAGTTGAAAACAATTGATGATTCCCAGAATCCCAATGCAGATGTGTTCCATTTCTTTTGTGATTTACTTGCTGGTGATTTTGTCCTTAGTAGGAATGTAGAAAAGCCACTTAATATAGCTTTCATTGGATTCAATATACAGCCAGGGAGAAAGCCATGGTGGTTAATTTGGAGTTTATAAAGGCCATTGTTACTGCTGAAGAGGTATTCGTGCTTGATCCTTTGGACCAGGCTGTTCTTACATTTGTCGATCAACTCAGGCAACAACTTCTTCTCAAAAGCCCATCAAGAATTCAGGAAAGCCATCATACAGATCAGCAGGAAAGACATGGCATCTCTGCTGAAACCTCACCTGGCCAGTGGCTATTGGACCCAGAAACAGAAGAAGGGCTGCAATGCGAGCTTCCATTCGAATTCCGTGTGTTGGAAATAGCATTGGAGGTGAGTTGCACTTACATGGACTCAGATGTTGCAGCACTTGAACGAGAGGCTTATCCTGCAGTCGATAAACTTACCAAAAAAGTCAGCACCAAAAACCTTGAGCATGTGCGGAGCCTAAAAGGAAATCTTACATCTCTCCTTGCACGGGTTCAGAAGGTAGTCTTGAAAGTTTTGATTGTTGTTTACTGTTGTATGAGATTCATTGCTTTTATATGCACATGTGGAAATAATTACTCTGTTAACCTGGGGAGATCCATTACGTTTTTCATAGTTGTCTGCTTGGTATGAGATTCATAGTGAAGATGAAACAGAAGCTAAGAAATCAATAAACAAACATAGATCAAAGTACAAGACTTCAGGGTCATGGGAGTGAGATCGGTGTGCATTGCATCTTCCTGCACTAGTCAGAGGACAATGGGTGGAGCTGGCACACTGCTGATATATTGTTAACCTAAATGTTTGTTCATTATTTATTGTATAATGTTGAATTATATAATGTGGTTTCCATCATAGGCTAACCTCGTTTCGATTGTAATTGTGTCATATATATATATATGTGTGTTATTTTTGAAGATTTCCCACGATAGGTTTTCACCAAAGAAAAATTCTTGAATAAAGCTCTATATATTGTTATACTACTCGACTTAAATCTGTTCATTTTGAACAGGTGAGGGATGAATTGGAAGATCTTCTAAATAATGATCGAGAGATGGCTGAATTATATTTAACTCGGAAGTATCATCAAAGTCAGCAATTGGAAGCCTCAATAGCAAGTAAAAGATACAGTGCTCGAGTTATTACAACTTCGTCTCGCATAAACTCTCACCGATTTAGCATTGTTGTTACTGTTGCTGGAGATGAAAATGATGTTGAAGATCTTGAAATGCTACTAGAGGCCTATTTCATGCAAATTGATGGAACTCGCAATAAGATATTGTCGGTAAGTATTTTCCCTTTGTCCAAATGCGTGTGATAAATTTTAAGTACTCTTGTTTTTTTGTAGTGAGAGAACAGTTTTATGACTAGTATGTACTCGACAGGATGCTTTTTTTAGAATGTTTAGGTTGTTTTTAATACTTTTCTTTAGCGACACAGGGATTTGAACCTTAAATGTCATTTAGATTTGAACCTTAAATGTCTTAAATGTCATTTTTTACATAAGGCAACCGTCAATTGAACTAGTCCATAGGTTGTTTTGTTTGCTTTCTTATATTTGAGATTTGATTATTTTTTAGTGCCAGAGCAAAAAAATCTTAAAGATACAACACAACTCGTTGGTTTTGTAACTGTAAGAGTTGAAGGACTTTATCTCAAGGATGTTTGTATGCTCCACATAAGTTGCAGAGAATACAGAAATGAGAAACAAGTGTGTAGTGCGTCTAAGAAATTGGGGAAATGACATGTTAGGAACTATAGAAAGTATATATAATCAGTTTTGAAGATGGGCACGTCCTCCATCTAACGGAGGTTGAGAATCACGTCTCATGTTAAACATTGGCCCTATAAATTTGACCCTGTTTTATGCAGAGACAACTGGTTTGGACCTCCTATACCCTTTTTGGGCTCTCCGTAAATTATCTTTCGTTTTATTCAAAGTGCTCGGTTTTAGTGAGGTGAGATGTCGATACTTTATTGTCACATAGGAAAGCTAAAGATTCCTGCTGCCTATACGATCCCGGGCTTTGGGAAATAGACAAGACAAATAAAAAGGTTAAAAGGTTTTTGTGCAATCTAATTTTTCTTGTTTTGAAGTCTCACAAGAAATGCATACACATTTCAGCTAAATTTTCCTTGAACAAAAGTGATGAGTGAGCGTGCATTAGTTATTAACTGCTAGAGATTGTTGTCCTCACTACTGATTTAACAACTAAATTATGATGAGTTTTTTCATCTATTAAAAAAACATTGCTCAAGAAAAAAATATGATAAACCAGCATTGAAAAAAGACTTAGAGTGATAAGCATGGGATGTCAAATAAAGGTTATCACAATCCTTCCAGCGGTGAATGAAGGAAAGTCAACAATCAACCCTTCACCGATGTATGGAAAGGCTATTCAACGACCTCTCCAGCAATCGACAACCAACCCTTCACAGATGTATGGAGAGGCTATTCAACGACCTCTAGCAATTTATGTGCATAAGATAAACATCCAACAAAGTAACATATAACTTTGCTTAGATTTGGTTCATCCGGGTGGTTCTCTCAATCTTAGATTCTTGGAAGTTGAATGATTTGACTTATTGGTTTATAAGTTTATGCTATCATGACTGCATGGATGGTTATCTCAATCTTAGATTATTAGGAATGTGAATGATTTGATTCTTTCTAGGAAATTTATTCAATGATTACTACATGTAGAAAAATACCTTACTAGTAATGGCTAAGCACTATAATTTTTAAAATAAACCTCCATTAAAGTGGTAGGTGTGATTTATCACGAGGATTCTCTCATTTCTTAGACATTTGAGACTTTGCATGGTTTGACTCAATGTGTTGGAAGCTAATTCTATCATGAATATATGTATAAAAGTTGCCAACCAGTAAGTAAAACTTTGTTAGGACAATAAAGTTATAGTACGTGTTTCTCTAACATGTATAAGTACATATTTCACAATAAAGTATATTTTAACAATTTCACATAGTGCTTCAGAAATTTCCCTTTCCCTTTGATCATGTGTATATATAATTATGAGAAATAGTTATTATAATTGTATTAAAAAAAGTGCATTTTACAATACAATATATTTATGTTTATAATATAATGTTAATATAATATACATTAATTAAATTATAAATAGTTTAAAAAAAATTAAAAAAAAATAGGTAAAGTTATTTTAATATATTAACATTAATATTGGTGATAATGATGATGGTAGTAATTAATATTTATTAAAATTAATATGGTTTATTGTAATTTAAGAAAGTAAGAGGTTGTTGTTGCTGTTGGTGTTGTTGTCGTTGAACATGGTTTTGTTGATTTAACAAGTTAAGAAGGTTGGTAGTGTAACAATTTTTTGAAAATTAGAATGGATGTGAGTAATAGTTAGGCAATCCAACATAAAGTGTTTTTCATCTTCAACCCTATTAGTATTGTAAAGGTGACAGACACTTTCATCCAAGTTGTTCTTGGAATGACCAACACCCAATTTCACTTTGAAGCTCATGAGAATTAGTTCATATCTTCATTTTCTTCTTATCATTGGTTAAGACAAAAAGATAATTCTAGTTTTTGAGATTGGGGTTGCTCACCTCCTTAAAATGCTTTAGCTTCATTTTTCTATGTTGCACTAAGCTTGTAAGAAGAACAAGCTATACTATATAGTATTATGCACACTCCTTACACTTGCCAATTTTGAAAAATTTTGAACAATTTAAAAAGGGGTTGAATGAAATTCCATTATTGGCCACTAGACATGAGAAAAATGCAATTTAGCTTAAGAAACTTAATTTTCAATATGGTCCATGAGATAGAGAATTATCTCTATAAAAAATTTTCTTCCTTGTATTTCTTGTTAATGATGATTATGTTAAAATGTAGAAGGCATTCCTTTCTTCATAAGTATTGCAGACATTTACAGCTGTGTTGAAAACAATTATAAAATACTTTGGTTTTTTAAAGAAATTAGATTCATATTTTAGATTAAGAAGGTGATTGAATAGGAATTTATTTAGACATTTAATACCTAATTGATGTCACTACTATCTTAATGTTTTCACAATGCTCGAGGTTGGGATGGTGGAAGCATTGGACTTGAATAACTCGTGGAAACCCATGTACAATATGTAAAAGTTGAGATAACTTGAAAAATGAGAAGGACAAGAGAAATAAACACAAGGATAGTCCCTCTCAAATGTTGCATTTCTTGTTTTCTTGTCATGGAGGCTTTGCTTGCACTAAAAATACAATGTCTAAATCACTAGAAACCCTTCATACAAAATCCATGTTTTGGATTGCAACTTGTACAACAAATTTAGATTTAATAAAATACAAAAATAATGGATGGGAAAAATGATCATATTATCCAATCATTAATGTCCATGATTGCCAAAACTGAAGATATATGCCAAAATTATCCCTGAAATATGTTTGAAACATTTTGGGGATGACCAACAAGTCCTCGAGTCCTTGATGAAGTCCCTAGCAATTTGGGATGTTTCCTAAAAGTCCACAACTAATTGGAACATATAAGAGTAGGGTATGCCAATTTTTTATTTTTTATTTTTTATTTTTATTTTTTGTGTGCAGGGGGTGAGGGGGACAAATTCCAATACATATACATATTGACCTTATTAAGCCTCAAGGGATAGTTAGGTTGGTTTGGCAATGGATGGGAAAAATGATCATATTATCCAATCATTAATGTCCATGATTGCCAAAATTGAAGATATATGCCCAAATTATCCCTGAAATATGTTTGAAACATTTTGGGCATGACCAACAACTCCTCAAGTCTGTGATGAAGTCCCTAGCAATTTTGGATGTTTCCTAAAAGTCCACAAGTAATTGGAACATAGAAAAGTAGGGTATGCCAATTCTTTTTTTTTGGGGGTGAGGGGGACAAATTCCAATACATATACATATCAACCTTATTAAGACTCAAGGGATAGTTAGGTTGGTTTGACCCTTTTTGCTTAGGTTTGATACATAGGAAGGTTGCAAGATTTATTATCAAGACCTGTGGGGTTAATAACCATTATTATAGCTAGAGGTTAATATTTTCCTTCATTTGGAGAACTCGAGAAGAAGGGGAATCCATGGGGAACTAGCAAGATACCATATTTCTCACTCTCATTGCTTCATATGCATGATGGTAAGGGGAATTTATTCCTTCACAAATAAATAAATAAAATATAAATAAAAGTAGAAACAATGGAGAGCTATCTTAATCCTCGATCTATCAAGCTTCGATATGGATAAAATCTCTAGAAGTGCAACGTTTCCATCAATTATTCACTCTCTTAAAAAATTTTCACTTTCAAAGATTTGATCCCTCTTAGTGCATGATAAATCTAAGTTAAAATAATTTATTTATTTATTTATTTATTTTTTTCCTGGAGAAAATGACCCATAATTTCATTCATAAAAAATGAGTGAACTTATATGTTGTATATATACTTCGAGAGTATATCGAGTAATTCCCATTATTGATATTTGTGAAGCATATAGGGGAAGAAACTATCTAAAGGGATAAAGTCCTTACAATTTTTCAAACAATTCAAAAACTAGAAAGTTTGAGCTTCCAACATATAAATAGTGAGAGAAGTTGTTGATGTGTGAGGGAAAACTATCAATACAAACACTACACAAATAATTGTCTTGATCATATAAGGGGTTGACCATATACCAGAAAACGAACCCTATCCCATGCATAAACTAACCATCTGCACATCCTCATAGGATAATAAAAACTAGCATCACCTTGACGGTATCCCTATTTTGTCCAACCAAAAATCTATAATATGTGAAAATTACATACCTTGTCCAAGGAAAGGACCTATAAGAAACTGTATGTGCTTTATCTATTTTTTAGCATGAAACAAAAACCAACACACAAAAATACCAGGAAACAATGTGGAGACTACCCTTAAACTACAATTATACATGTAAAATTGTCCTTGAAGGGTTGGTGGAAGACCTTAAAAAACTGATCATTTATCTTTTTGTTACATTCCAAACATTTTTCTCCATATTTAAACCCTTTTTTGATAAGAGGTAATCCATATGGTTCCTTTCCTTGTAGAAATTTAAGCATGAAAAAGACATAAATGTATCAGTGATTCTCATAATCTCCTCAAGAATAAGCAATAGAAGAATGTTCATGCTTGAGATAATTATGTTAATCCAATTAATAAAAAGCATAAAATCCCCAAAAATATGAATGTGAGTGCATCCCTTTTCAAATGCAAACAAAAGAAAAAATTTGCATGCTAGAAGTTCTGCTTTATTATTAGTCCTAGAGTCCAAACCCATTTTGATGTTGAACCTATGCTATGTAGAAAGGTGCAAAATAAATCATCCACCACAATTATGTCCATTGTTAGAAGAGCTCCCATCAAAGTAAGCCCGCGACTTTGATGTGTCAATACATTCGTGAATAATCACTCTCGGAGACACTTTTTCTTTATCTTGTGGATAGTGGATAAGGATAACAAAAATCCCAATTGCAATATGATTGGGGACATAAATATTATCCTGAAATATCATTTTATTTCCAGCTAACCATACCCATAGAGAGGCAGAGCTTTGAAGGGTCGACAATAAGGATTGGAATGTCATAAAAGCCACACATCTTCTAGATCCCTCCCTTTCCCCAATATTGAGTGTCGCAAAGAAGCTCTACAAGTATTCCATACTTGAATAAAGAAAGGACATGCCATGAATACGTGCTCAACAATTTACCCATCCTTTTGACATAATGTGCACCAGCCTGGCCCTATCTTGAACCTTCTTTGTAGAGCATCCCATGTAGGTACCTTTTTTGACATTAGATACCACATAAACTGTTTAAATTTAGGAGGACATTTTTCTTTCCATGTTGACTTCCACCACCATTTTTGCACCACCTCCACGCTGTCCCTCAATAGGAAAGGGTAGCCCAAATTTGGAGAATTGGATGATAAGGGGAAATGCTCCAAATGAGTTCATTATGCCTACTATTAATCGTGATGTGCCCATAAAAGATGGCTTCAAGATAATCCTGCCATAAACCTCGATAAGCACCTAAAAAACCTAGAGCTTTAACAGAGAGCCATCCTTGCCTCTAGATGAAAGTAGAATCATGGTCAATAATACGAGCAAGTTTAAAAATACCTCTATCTTTGAGCATATGAATAGTATCCTATGGCGCAATATGTCTCATACCATAACCGAGCCAAGGATCAATGCCAAGTTGAACCCTGTCCCCTAAGCCCACCCTCTAAGCCAGACCATTGCCAAGGATATCAACTGTATTGATTATAGCCCTCCAAATACCAAAAATGTTTGATCCAGGCTTGTCTAACTTTCTAATCTAGTCTTCCAGCGTACTAGGAGCAATATACTTATGAAATACCAGATTCATCCATAAGCTATGAGTAGAAATCAATTTCCATCCACATTTTTCTGCCAAGGCTTTTGATAAAAGAAATACGCTTTTTAGGCCCCAGCATCCCAAGGATTTTGGAAGAAAAATAGTTTCCCATTTTACCCATGACAAATCCCGAGACTCTTTTTTCCCTGCCCATATAAAGTTGGAGCAAGTTTCCAAATTTTCTCTAAAACACATTTACGAATCCATGCCAGCGATGCCCAATAAATCGTGATAGCTTCCAACACAGATTTTATCAGGACCAAACGACCTACACGAGACAACCATCTATGAAACCAATTGATCAAATGCTTTAGCTATGAGCTAAAACCAATTTTCTTTACTGTAATAATTTGGATTCAATTGAAAGCCTAAATATTTTAGACCATTCATTGTTAAGCCTCATAAGGGAGAACCTAAGAGATATGGTGTATCTCCATTTCCAAGAGGCTATGGTGGGAAATAGTAGATTTTAGGGAATTCATAGACATTCCTATGACCCGACCAAAGAGAGACAAAATCTCGACAAGTACAAAAATCTCCCTTGCATCATCAATACAAAATATACGAATGCCATCAACAAAAAAAAGGTGAGTGATGGCCAATGACCTTGTGATAAGAAAACCATGGAAAGATCCCCTCCTTTTCACCTCATTCAAGAGACAACTTAGACATTCTACCACCAAAAGGAAAAGAAGAGGTGACAAAGGGAAACCTTGATGGAACCCCCTTTAGACATGGGAAAAGGGGGAAGCTCCTCCATTTATAAGAACCACAAAAGATACAAATTGTAAGCAACCCATTACCCAGTTGATGAAATTTAGACTAAAACCCAAATGGTTGAAGAGAAGCCAAAAAAAAATCTAGTCTACTCTATCATAATCTTTGGATAAATTGATTTTTATAATTGCCCCTTTCAGATTTTGAGTTTTAATGTTGTGTAAGCCCTCCTATGCCACTCGAATTGCTTCATGAATTTCTCTCCCTTCCAGGAAGGAAAATTGTTCCAGGGATATATGTCTAGAAGGAATGGGTTTCAACCTATTCACAATGATCTTATCAATAATCTTGTAAATGGAATTACATAGGGAGATAGGATGAAAATTATAAAGAGAGGGGCTAGCTAGATTTGGGAAAGAAAAAGGGAAGTAGATTTAAAAGTCGGTTGAATGTGTCCCTCCCTTATTGATTCTTCAATCACCCCCCAATAGGTTGGGGCCAAGGTCTCCAAAGGCTTTAGACAAAATTCAACGCCCTAGCCATCTAGCCTAGGGATCTTATCTCTTTGAAAACTATGAAACACCAATTTGAACTCCCACCTAAAACCTCCTCCATTATTTCCATATTTCCCTTTCGTGTGCCATATATGGGAAGAACTGAGCAACTTGAATAACTTCAACTATAGAGGTTCCCATAAGAGCTCTAAATAGATTTTCAAAATGAATTATGCTTAGATTTTCCAATCCATCAAAAGAATATACATCATTTCCATTATCATACTTTAAACACAACATAATATTAACCATTTTTTGCCCCTTTGCGAAAGCTTGAAAAAATTTAGTGATTTCATCACCACATTTTAACTAGATGGCTAGAATTTTTGGTGTCATGTTTCCTTCCTGATTGAAAGGATTGTTTTCCTATTTTCAATATTCTTACAAGTCTCGCATGCTTCCTAGGAAGAGAATCCTTCCCCTTCCAAGTTTGAAATGTCTTGAATCTATTGTTCAATGTCCACTGACTCTTGTTCTTCCAAAAATTTCTTCCTTTTCGCCCAATCTTTTGTCTTTTATTTAATATTTTTAAGGTTTTGAGAAAAAAAGGCAGCTGCTGATGAGTCCTCAAATGGGGAGTATGGCACCTAATGGGACTTTACAATATTTAAGAATTCCTCATCCTTGAGCTAAGACAAGCTCATCTTAAAAGGGTTGGCATGTTTCATTGGTGCCTCTCTAATATGCAAGAATATGGGGGGGGGTGTGATTTGAAATGTCTACCACACTAATCCATTGATTCATCATGGGAATGGATTCCACTAAACCTTGTTCAATAAGGAAATGGTCAATCCCTTTTGTGATCTGATCCTCCCTAGAATGGCGATTCCTCCAAGTTGGAATGATTTTCCTAGGCTTCACATCCACCAACTTGCATTGCTCCAATATACTTCTGAAGAAGTTGGCTAAAGGGTTTGGATGAACTTGAGGGGGACCCAAAGAGAAATTTAGATCAACACCGATGATAATGTTGTTAGATTGTGGAAGGGGTTTTCTTAGGAGATAATCCCAAAATTTCTTGTGGTTTTAAGATGGGCCATAAATATTTATCATCATGAAGACATGACCCATAAACTGAGAAGATACCTCGATCCCCATAATAGATTCCACACTCCAAAAATTTGTAACTCTGATATGATGAGGTCTCTAACCTATAACAAAGCTTCCTAAATGACCCTGAGGGTCCAAGGCCATAAATTTCCAACCCCTCAATAAAGATTCAAGACATAAAGCTATGTGGTTATCACAGCCCAAAGTCTCTTGAAGCATGATGATATCTAGATCATTTAATTCAATCAGTGTGCGAAGAGCTTGTTCTTTGAGGGGACAAGTTGAACCCCTACAATTCAAAGGCATAATTTTCATAGAGGAAAACCTTTAGAGGTTGAGCTTGCTTTAAGGACCCCCTTGATAAATTTTTGTTGTCAGCTACAAGGTTTTAATGGGATTGCTCTTTGGCTAAAGAAAGATAGGACATTCTTCCCGTACCATGACCATGCAAAGGGGCAAGGTTAAGATGACTCAGATTGAACAAACTATCCTTCCAAGGAACCACCAATCGAGATCGAAGGTTGTATTGAACATCTTTTGAGTCTTCGCTATTAGAAAGGGATGAAGCAAAGGTAGAGGAGGGTGAAGAAATATCATCTAGAGCAAAATGACATGCACACATAGTATGGACCAGGGAAGGATAAGTAAACCAAATAGGACAAACAAAGAAAGATGCTAAAGGGCCCTCACATACTATAAAGGAAACAAACATATACATAGTAGACAAACAATCATCATGTAGAAGCAAGTTAGATATAGGAAGGGGGGGGCAAGATAAGGTACCTTGACCAATGGAAGTCGGAGTATCCAAATATTTTTCACCTTGTCTAGATCTAGGATCCACCTGATGTACATTCAAAACTTCATCATTTAATGCTTGTGACAAAGAATTGGAAGAAATTACCATTGAATACAATCTTCTGCTCCTTTTCCTTCACCCTTTTTTTTATCATTTGGAGTACACACTCTGTTGCAAGGTGTCCATGTTTATGACACCTCTAACATCTGAAAGGGATGCCCTCGTAATCTAGAACCAATGACACCACCTTAGGACCCATATCGATCGTTATTGGAATCCCTCCCCGAAGATCAACGCTGATGAGAATGAGGGCCAAAGACATGTCACCGATATCCAAATAGGATGATTCATGGTCAAGATAGTCCCCCAACATATTACCAATGCCTTTGAAAATAAGTTCATGCAACAGATGGGATGGAAGGCCTAGAATACATGCCCATAGAGGGACGATATCACATCTCTCATTCCTAACTTTGAAAAGAGGATACCATAGTTTGCAAATGACCGATGTAGAGTCTACCTTCCATGTAGGTTTTAACCCTGTACAGAAATTACCTACATACGAATTCTAAAACACAAAAAATAAACAATGCAAGGGCATAACACATAAAACACATACACAAAGATTTTCCCCTAGATCCCAAAATCGAGACTACCAGCTTGATTTCTAATTATGTTCCTTTCAATGTTAAAATACATATTTATACATGCCAAAACATCCAAGACCGAAAACCATCGCGTTCAAAACCATGTGCGAAAAATCATGCACAAAACCATAGGTAGGTCCGCCCAACCTAATATAGGGTCCAAAAACAAAATTTTTCGGGGCGCTACCCCGGACCCCATAGAGTGGGGTTACCTACACCCCCAAACCCGCCCCGCTATGCAATGGCGCAACAAAGCGGGGCTCCACCCCCCTTCTAATCCTCCGGTTAACTACATGGGCTAGTCATGGAAAGAATATAACACAACCCAACATTCCATACCCTCCCCGAGACCACTTCTTCATCCAACTCATCCTGTAGAATGAGGTGAATCAAACCCTTTACTAAAACCCACATAAAGAGAGGGTTTTTTTGACAGTGAGGTCCAACTAAGGTCCTCCACCTATTGCAAAGCAACATCCACACCTAGGGGAAAAACCATCAAAATTTCCTCAGTTTGTTTAACACAATGACCCTTCTTCCGCTTTCACTAAACAAAACTCTATTCCTTTCATTCAAGGCCTACAATACAATAGAAAAAGGGACCTTTCCTAGATTTCAAGCCTCATGACCCTCATTTAGCAACCTCCCTTCATCTGTTTGTACTACCCAGTCTTTTAAAAAACTACTCGATGTAGGGAGGTCTAGAGGAATGTGGGTAGGGAAAAGAAAATGTGCTACCTTAGGAAAGAGGAAACCTTCACTAAAACCATAACCCTTTGATACATTGGGAAGGGCCAAAGAGAAATAGGGACCAAAAAATAAGTCCTATGGCTCTCTGAATTGTGAGAAAGATACTAAACCAGAGCTCCCCCAAGGCACCACCAAACCCTTGGAACCCCCCGCATGACCACCTCCATCAACCTGTCCCCAGTTAATGAAAAATAAACAACAGAGAAAAGAAACTTACTGCCAAGTGGAGGATGTGTGAGAAATTGGGGGCCAAAGAAACTAACCGAAGTATTGCAATTCAACAGAACCTTGCTATGTGTCATACCACCTTGTGACTCAAAACCAGAAGACACCAACTAGGCCCCAATGGCTTGAGAATTTATTGTGTCACACTCAAAATCTAGGGAATCATTATCCCTCATGGGAGGGGGACAAATCATTTCCACAATGATGCAACTCCTAACAAAATGACTTCTAGAAAAACCTTCGACAGTGACCCAAAAACCTTAAGGAATACAAAGGGTAAAACCATTGAGAAATAGAGAAAAGGCTCCAAGAAAAAATAAAATAAAAAGGTAAAGCCCTGTCACTATCAGTGAAAAATACCTGTGCCTACAGGTTTGCGCACTAGAGGAGAAAACAAAAACCTTGTGAAATCCCCGTTCACCATCACTCTCCTACATTGAGATAGGGTTTCCAGTCTCCCCTCCTGAGTCGACATATCTTCAACCCATCTAAGGTTAAAGTGTGTGTATATATCTATATCTATATATATATATATATATGTGTGTGTGCCTCGTGTGTGTGTGTGTGTGTGTGTGTGTGTGTGTGTGTGTGTGTGTGAATGAAAATGGTTATAATTTGTATTAAAAATGGTTGTGGCTGCACCATATGATGTGATAATACAAACAAAAAAGGAATTACCAAAGGATTTCCATTCAAGAAGTCCCAAAATTACAAAAATGTTCTAGTTAAAATGGTTGCTCCAGCCTCCAATAGTCATAAAAGTATAGCCGAGAAACTAACTAATATAATCCTAACATACTAATCTACGAGAAAATCCACCTTACAGAACATTTATAAACCTCAGAATAAAAAATGAAATGCCTACTTAAAGCTTCCTACTTGATCGTTTCCTATAGTTGGTACACCTATTCAATGTTTTCCATCTCCAAATCTCTAGTTTCTTGCTAGATAATCTCCTCATCCTTGACCACAATAGGTGATGAGCCCCAGAAATGGGTAGCTATATGGGCTCATTTTGCCTATTGCTTCCATTTAATACACCATTCTCCATAGTTTTGTGCATGTTTTTGAATATATTTATGTTAATTGAGTGAATGGGGATAGCCACTTTACCACAAAGTCTAATGAGTGTTTATTGCAGATTTTTTGACATTTTTGGACCAAGACTAGGCATTTATGAGCAGATTGACAGCCAGAACTTGAAGAAACTAGGCTGAGGACTTATAGGAGGGGTGTCTCCTACATTGATGACCCCTTCCTAGAGTTTTCCACAAGCAGCTCAGAGTTCAAAAGCCACCACATCAATGATTACAAGGGGCAGCCAAGCAGGTCTAGCGAAGTTGCTGTTATCTGTAGTTTTAGGCAGCCGAGTTCCTAAAGTTTAGGAGGACTGTTGGGAGTCCTCACTTGTATAAATAAGAAGGCCTCAGGCCTCAGTAGGTTCACTATTGAACAATGTATTTTCGCACTTTAGTGTAGCCCTGTATTCAACTCATTTTTAAGCTCTTTTTGTAGACAGTTTTGTGATGTGACTACTATTTTTTGATCAGTGAAGATGAATCCAGCCTTGAACCAGCACTGGTCTTTCAAAGGGGGTTGTAGCTCTTGGGATTGGGCCCAACCCAAGTGCCCAGCACCTCCTTCTTGTATTTATATGTGTTTTTGTTGCATTCATGAAAAAATTTCTGTTGTTTAGATTAAATCTTGCTTTGTTAATTAGGTTGTTTTTGATGATTAGAATAGTCGTTCTAGTTTCAGGTCGATTAGATAGTTTGTTGAAATAATAGAAGAAGATCCGCAAAAAGGCTACCAAGTAGGCCTTGATCTCCTTTATCCCTTTGTGGGACCATGAATTGAGACCAAGGCACTCTTGCTGCCACCAAAACACTGTTTTTTCTTTCCAATACAATTGCTAGTGAGAGATTTTGAGTTGGAGAAGTTAATATTAGTTGTATTTACATGCTTAGATATATTCTTGTTCAATTCCCATGGCTTTCTTGCATAATTTCCTATCCATAAAGTTTTGTTCAACACTTTTTTGGTTTTAGGGTAGAATTAGGTTAAAATAGGAAAAACTCTGTTTTTTAGTTATTGCTTGGGATAGTTTCGAAACATAAGTGTGCGACTCACTTGTAGACCCCTCCAGCTTATCATTATTCCATCACGTAACCTACTCCAGTCCATTTCTCAAAGATTTCCTTCACTCATTTGCCATACTTTCCCAAACTTCCCTAATTTCTATATCCTTGTGCAAAATTGCTTCTTTGACCTTTGAACAAATCCAACCATCTCTTTCATGTCTGAACTTAATTCACAGGGTTCTAGAACCTGACACCTCCATTCAGCCCTTCTTTCCCTTTTCCCACCGTTTTTCCTCCTTCAAACCTCCTTCAAACCACTTTCGGCCTCTTCCTATAGAACTTTATGTAGAATTTCTTGTAGATCCCTTGCAGCCTTCCTGTAGAAGTTCATGCGAGCAATTTTTCAAAGTCTGATCGCAATGGAAATCTCTAGAAGGGTATTAGGGACTTCTTAGGGCCCCTCCACACCTTCCTCATCATCTGCAAAATCCAAACTCCATCTCCTTTTGCCACCAGACCTATGCACAGTCACAAATAGTTAGAACACAAGCATAATAATTCTCCATAAAATTGCTCAAAAGTACAAAAAGAGGATTTTTCCACATTTTCTTTCAGAAGTAGTTTTCATACATGAATTTTACCTTTTCAGTAGTCAATTGCATCCATTTTAGTAGTTTCATCTCTTTTTCTTGCTAAAGTAGGGTTAGTGGGTAAAGCTAGGGTTTGTGTTTCCTTTCAGTTTTCATCTTCTTTCTGCAAGTAGAATAGCCTCTTTTGAGTTAGCTTTCTTCCATCACAGTTAAAAGATTCTTCTGAGAACTCATAGAAGTTGGCTTAAGCTCCTAACGAACTTGTGCCAGCTGATCAAGTGATAGCCTGCAGTAAGAGCTAGTACTTGTGCATACAACACTGTCGCTTCCATGTTTGTTACGAACTACCGGGTTGATAAAAGTAAAGTAGGGAGTCCTAGGAGTTGCAACATCATGTTGGAGCTCACCATATTTTTGGCGCCATTGTTGGGGAAGCCTCAAAGTATTTTGTGATTACTGTTGTTCTTCTATTTTCTATTGCAACCTTCTCCTAAGTAGTTTATTTCAGCAAGAGTAGAGTAGTTGTTTTATTTCAATTCTGCAATTTCAATTCCGCAATTTCAATTCTGCAAAAGTAGACTAGACATTTCCTGCTTTCATTTCAATTCCGCAATTTCAATTTTGCAAAAGTAGACTAGACATTTCCTACTTTCATTTCAATTTTGCAATTTTATTTCAGCAAAATAGATTAGTCCTTTCCTACTTTCATTTCAATTTTTCATTTTCATTGCAGCAAGATAGATTTTAGTTAGTTGCAATTTGTTGTTTAATCCATTCCAGTTTTGCAAGTACAAGAAGAAAAAGAAACAAAAAAGTGTTACCCAAAAAAGAGATTTCCTTTCATGCCTCGTAGGAACAAAGACAATTCAAGAAAATTCCTACCCAACACCCCCACCACATCACTAAGTCACCCTTCTCTCTTCTTTGTTGGCAGTGATCTAGAAGAACCTATAGGTGAACCTCCAGAGATATATGAAGATCCTATAACAGAATAAGAGCAAGAAACCTTTCCTCCTAAGACCATGGCTGAAAACAAAAACTGTAGAGGAAATGGGGAGAGAATAGAAGGTACCTTTCCCATCTAAGAGACCAATGGGGACACAAAGATGAAAATCATAAGTCCCCCAGCCTTACCTCACTTCTATGGATTGACTACTGAAGACCCTGATACCTTCTTGTTTGAGTTTGCTGTCCTTTGTCGAACCTATGACTATGCAGAAGACGAGAAA
>APFE031267740.1:0-42559 GCA_000404065.3 Pinus taeda
GAGGTGGAAGATCATGGAATCTTCCAGAGCTTCCTCTCTGACACTTGCCTCTCTGTTTTCGACCAGGGATGAGTAAGAGATCATTAGTCTCCAAGTGGAATCAAGAAATATCAGAGAGAGGACACTAATCAAAATCCCAGAAGATGACTCACCCCCCTACAATCATCTATATATGGATCCGTCATCACATAGATCCGGAGGCTAGAATTTTGTATCTTGTAGAGAAGTGTTGTTTGTTTTCTGGTGAAACTTCATAGTGTTGGGTGATCTAAGCTTTACTTGAGGTGAAGAAGCGCTTTATTGCTGGAGGATGACGTTGGGTCAGAACTATTGGTTGTAATCCTCTTGATTTTCTTGATATTAATAAAGCAATTCAACTTTTCCTCCATGTTCTTGTATGTTTGATTATATATGCATTTGTATGGTTAACACATATCTGATCGTGTGTTATTTATGAATATAGAGCTCTGTTCTTCGATAGTAGTATGTTGCTTTGATTCCACAAGTGCTCTTTAAAGCTGGGCAGACGAAGAAGAAGCGCCAAAGACCTATCAGGAAGGAGAGGAATCAAATAAGTAACCAAGAACAAGACTAAGGTTGGTGGCTTTTGTTCCACTCTTATCTATTTTCATAAAGGAAAGTGAAAGTAGACTTTACTTGTTTGTTTCTAAGATAGCTACCAGTCTCAGTGGGAATAGCAGCTCCGAGTGGACACTATTTCTATTAACATTCCTCAAGTAATATAGTTTAAGTAAGTCATAGTATTGGTTTCAAAAGTCAAAAGAAAACTAAAAATGTCTATCTCAAGTCAAGCTAAGATGAGGCACTACATAAACCCCCTCCTAATCTAAATTTGACCCTGAAGTTTCAAAATAAGAAGGTAAACTATCAACGCATATCCTATGCATCTTCTCAATTAGTTGAATTGGGACTATAACTATACCACTAGACCTTTACATGGTCCACTAGTTGATGCCTAAGTTAGTGAGTGTGTTGCTCCAATATGAAAATTCGTTTGGCCATCATTGTTGCTTAATATAACACCCACAAGTGAATCCTATCAGTAATGTAAGATAGAAACATGAGAGACATTATGCATGTGCTCTAATGATGCAAGTAATTTAATATAATGGATAGAGTGCTACTGGTGCAATTAGGGTTACTAATCCACTCCCAAAATAAAATCCAATTTTCTCCATACCACCCTATTACCCATATGTGAGTCATTCTGCAAGAACATACTTTGCATGCATCCACTATACATGTCATGGATATTTATAAAATCATTAATCATTGATAATTCAAATTGAATATTAAACAATACTACATAATCAAACCAAAATTACTAGTCAATCACACACATATGTGCCATCATCGTCTCCTACCACACTGGGAAAATCATCAGTAACATATAATCATAATGATTAGTCATCATAAATTATGCAAGATGAATAATATCAAAATAATTTCTATTAAATAGTTGTAACACCCTCCTCCCACATCCTCCCAAGTAACCATGCCAACTAGGGTAAACAGGAGACAGGAGGCTACTATGATCATATTTGACCTCCTATGTGACCTTAAGGAAGTGGAACCGACAGAAACATCACACACAGTCATCCAACATCGACAACAAAACCCTCATGAGGCATGCCAACAACTCAAATAGCTTGTCCCTGGGTCCCACTGTTGTTTTGGATCTCTTAGGCAATAGTATCTCTCATGCTATGGGCAAGGGAGCGACCAAAAACCTAAATTCGCTCTCACAAGCTTTCCTTCCAGTGAGAAGAGACCAAAATTTCTAGTTTTGTGCCAACGACCCTAGGCTTTAAGTCACTTTTTCAGGCTTATAGCCTAGACCAATCCCCATAATGGAGTGATAGCTTCAAATCATTAAAAATATAGGGAAAGAATGGTGCAAAAGCAATAAGATAAATAAGACCATAACCAAACCCCTACTAGCCATGCTAGGCATTTCGTCAAACATATCATCAACATGTAATCTACAGGTGTAAACAACATAATTAAGTGTAGGGATCTCATTCATATCTGAGAATCGCTATGAACTACTGTTCCCCCATGCAATTTGTTGCATTATCATCTATTACTCCATAGACACATTATCCATTCATTTACAAGTAAAATCATGTTGAGAGCCATACATAGTTGTTGTCATAAAATATACATATAACCAAAATAATAGGAACAAAATTACCATAAACATATCGGCTATCAAAATCCACATATACATCAATACATTTTCACATGGAAATCAAGGGAATGAATTTCTCATTAATGAATGTAATAAACCAACTGGGTATGGGACTACCACATTCCACCCGACCATAGAATGGCTGAGCCAAATCTCTCTTCAGCCATTCACCCTCATGCTATATCCCAACCATGAATGTGGGACTCAAACTAAAGAAACAACCAGTGCATATCGATGTTAAACCAATTGGCCCTCATTAACAAAAACCAGGCTTTACTGTAATCCATCCTATATCACTAGGCCAACATAATGAACACATCATAATAGGATTTACCGTGATCTCCACTCGACCACTAAGCCAAACAAGCATGGATGCCACCAGATTTCTCTAGCTACACCATCAGGAATTTTCCTATCTCCTAGTCTCTTAGGATTTATCGCAATCCAAACCAATATCACTAGGCCCTAAAATGAGACCCACTCTTCAAGCTTTACCACATATCCCAACCTCTGATTACTAGGCCCAACAGAGAGAAAGCCACCTCTAGGCTTTGCTGTATATCCCGCCATTCACCAACAAGGATTCCTAGGCCATCCAAGGCAACACAAAATCTAGCTTTACCACAACCCACAATCTATCTCATGGGTTATTAGGCCACATGTTCTATCATTTTGGAGATCCACCTCAATCAACTTCAAATCCATCCAACAATCCATATCAACCAAAACATGAGAACCCCATCATGCTATGGGTATCCAAAAATGGAAAGGCTAGGATGAAAACATTGTTACACCTCACAAAACCCATGTTGTGATAGAAAAGAACCACGTCCAATGCCATGCATGCAAAATATAGCAAGGAAAATAGACATGCATGTTGATACCTGTAATGAGGCCTTATGTAGCTACTTGATCCTGCCTTTCACTGCATGATATTTTCTTCCTCTTCCCTTCTTTTCCTGTCTTTCTCCAATGCCAAAATGCTCCAAGAAAACTCTTTGTCCAAGAGTATGAGAAAGAGAGAGAAGAATGAGAGGATCCAAAACTCAACTGACAAAAGGTTACCAACTGATCCTGAGAAGACTTTTTATGAATGATGCCACTAATTTCTTCATTTTCCATTATTCTCCTTCACTTTCCTCCTCACATGCAACCTGTGACCTTTCACCTCTCTTTTCTCCTAATTTCCATTATTTTCATAAATAATTGTGCCAAAAATACCATTTTTCCTTTCCAAATCCTTAGCCATTTCCTTTGCAAATTTCCTTAGCTATAAACAACCAAATGAACACCCCCAAGATTTCCTACCCAACATTCAGCTTGGAATAAGTGTCCCATCAGCTATGGTTATTGCTTTTAAATTTTATTACATGGAATTTTCACTAGGGTTGTTACACTAGTAACATCATATTATATCATTTCTATAATATATTAACATCAATATCATCTACATAGTCTGTCTTAATATTTAGAAATGCATAACAAGAATCATAATCACATGAAATCATAATTGGATCATCAATAGTTGATGTCCTCAAGTATTATAGTTTAAGTCATAATATTGGTTTCAAAAATAAAAGTAAAAGTAAAAATGTCAATCTCAAGTCAATTTAGGAGGGGGAACTACATACATCCCCTCCTAATCTAAATTTCATCCAAAAGTTTCAAAATAAGAAGGGAAATATTCAGTACATATCCTATGCATCCTCCTAAGTAGTTGAATTGGGACTATAACTATCCCTTTAGACCTTTACACGGTCCACTAGTTGATGCCTAAGCTAGTGAGTGTGTTGGTTCATGTAAATTCATTTGGCCATCATTGTCACCTCATCTAACACCTACAAGTGAATCTAATTAATAGTGTAATATAGAAACATGAGACACATAAGGTGTTTGCTATAAGTATGCAAGTAATGTAATTAGATAAGCTATTGGCCTATTATTCTCAAATATTTCTAGTGGTACGACAAACCATGGAGACAACTTTACTCTCTTTCCAAACTGTATTAAACTATTTTAAGGTTTGACTCTCAAGGACACTTTATATCCAATCTCATTACTCTGACCAGTTTGATGAGCATCAACATAGCTATTTCAAGGCTATCTTGAGCTTCCTTCAATTGTGGTTTAATCATAATATCGTGTTTATCAATTTCATGTATTACCTTAAGCCCTATCAAAACCCTGTGTTCGAGTCTATCCCAACTCAAAGTCATAATACAAGGACTTAAATATATGAAATAAAAATGGTGTCATTTTTATTGAACTATGGTAGTTGTTTGTGTTTTCAAATCACACCATTAATAAAATCTATTCCCATTGTTTTATTTGATCCATTACACACTTACACAAGATATATTCTAAAATTTGGTTAATCTGATAAGTATGCCCATTTTCCTTTTGATCATAAGCCATATCAACATTTACTTGAGTTCAAAAAACCTCTTAGAAAATCATCCAAAGCATTCTAGTAAGCAAAAACCCAATGTCTGAGATGGTTTTCTTTTGGACTCCATGCAATCTTACTTTTTCATCAATAATTAGTCAAGTTATTTCAGGAGCCTTATAAATAGTCTTCAATACTATGAAGTGAGCATTTTTAGTGAAAGTGTCCATAACCTAAAATATGGAGTCATGTATCATAACCATCACTATAAGTTCCACAATGTATTCAATTGAAATAAAATACCATTTTGACTCTGGTATTATGTGAAGCTGTGGTAATATTGCTAGTTTTCTATGTTCTGCATTCACCTTTCATGCACTTTAAAATGCCTTTCCATGAAATTTACTATTTCATTCTTCATCCCTTTCCAAAAGAACAATTATTTAGATTTATATTAATCTTTTCAACACCAATAAGTGTCATTGCATTGATAGTCACTCTATAGCCCATTATAGGGGAGATGTGTAGGCATAATATAAGAAAGTAAGAAAGAAAGTATGCCCAATTTCTTTATCATATTTCTAAGTGGGTTAAAGTTATAATATTCTTACTTTAATATTTCATAATTTACATATTTCTTATAGTTAATCTAATTTAACATACATAACATTTATTATCATTAAAAATTTATAACCACATGTTAGGGTTAAAGCACTATTTTAAGGCATTCAACTATCCTTTCTATCTTTTTGAGAGCTGGTTTCATAACATTTCGTATCAAAGCATTGGATTCTAGGGTTTCACTGCTCTAAATAGGTCATCTTGTAATTTTCACTATAACTTTTTTTTTGTGATGTTTCAGAAGCTACAGAAAAAACCCTGTTGAGACGAAATTGCGTTGAACCTTGGGTCTGAATTTTAGAGCTTTGTGCACTATATTTGCGGAGATATGATATGAGGAAGTTGGTTGTTTTTCAGACTCCTGAATTACATTCCAAACATGGGACCTGGGGAAACTCGTCATACCTTTCTCTCTGAGCATCGGATAGAAATTTCATTAGAAGGTACAGAAAGAGGACAGACTGTAGTTTATTTTACATATTTTTCAGAGCCAAAGGTCGAAACCGTGACTCGCGGCACGTCGTACAAGTTCGCTCTACTGAACTAGTCTATAATCAAGTCACTGTGGGAGATTTGGCATAACTCTTCCCTGGAGAATCCAATTTGGATCAGACTAGTGGCATTGGAAAGAGGACACAGAGGGCTACCGCAGGTCACAATTTTAAAACTGGATGATCTAACATTACAAAGATACATCAGATTCAATATCAAGCTCCTACAAAGCAAAGAGAAAGGTGTGTAATTTTTTTTTTTTTTTTGAATAATATTGGTTTGAAAAATTAGTTTGAAGGATTTCAAAGGGCATAGTAAATAATTATTATCAATAATTGATGCCTCAAGGAAAGAAAATGCAAACACCTAGTACGAAACTTGAAAGCTCTAGCATGACTCATGAAGAAGAGGAAGAAATGCAACATGATATATCAAAATTACAAGACCAAGTGCAACAAGTGTCACTTGCACAAAAAGGAACAGAACCTAAGATGGATGGTTTAAAGAAAGATGTAGAAGCTAAGATGGAAGATTTAAAGAAAGGCGTCAAAGCTAAGTTGGATTGTTTAAATAAATTCATAGAAGCTAAGATGAATGGCGTGGAAGCTAAGATGGATGATTTGAAGATAGATTTGAAGACAGACATGGAAGATTTGAAGACAGGCATGGAAGATTTGAAGACAGATTTAACAAATTTTCTACAATAAATGCTTACTAATGGTGAAAGGGTAGTAAAGGAAACTCATGATGAGAACAAAAGAAATGTTAATCATGATTTCATAGACTCTAATATTGGATCAAAGACCCACCATATTCCAAAAATCGATATGAGGAAGTTCGATGGCAAGGATCCCGCAACATGGATATTACAGATGGAGCAATTTTTCGATCTCCATAATGTGAAAAACACACAAATGGTATGTATTGAAACTTTATATTTAGAACCAAATCGGTTTGTATGGTAACAATGGCTTTGCTCTCGTAAAAAAATTATTACTTGGGTAATTTTTACAGAAGAATTGACAACACATTATGAGGATACAAAAAGCAACACTTTTTTTAGCCAATTGATAAGTCTCAAACAAAAGGGTTCATAATGGAGCACATTGAGGAGTTCCAAAAATTGAACATAAGGGTAAAAGATATTCTAGAGGAGCATAGGATTGATGTGTTCATAGGGAATTTAAAGGAATAATATCCAACATGATGTTCACCTTTGGGAACCTGATTCATTAGAGAAGGCATTCAGGTTAGGCAAGAAAAATGGAAAGCAAAATTATGGCAACCAGGAAGCATACCACTCACAACTATAAAGATGGAAGTGTTGTTGCCCCTAGTCTTACCGCAAGCTATAAGGTTGACACCACAACAATTGGAAGACAAAAGAGCAAAAGGGCTTTGTTACATTTGTGATAGAAAATACACTAAAGGTCATAAGTGTGCTGAGAAGAAATTATTCTACATAGATTGTGAAGAGGAAGAAAGAAAGAAGGAAGAAAGGTCAAAAAAGAGGATATACTCCAGGAACAAGGCCTAGATAAAGAAGAAATGAATCCGACTATATCTTGTAATGCATTGGCTGGAATTACCACTCGTCAAACCATTAAGATAGAAGAACAAATCAAGAAGAAAAAGGTAATAGTATTGATTGATTCGCCAAGTACCCACAATTTTATTTATTGTAATATAGCAAAAGAATTGAATTGCTTCCTATATCCAGCACCAGAGTGTCAAGTGATGATTGCAAATGGAGGAATGATAAATTGCTCTAGAAAGTTCCATAATATCAAGCTATCCATGGGAGAATATGTATTGACTAGCCCAATGATTTCCATTCCAATGGGAGGTGTTGATGTTGTACTAGGAGTCCAATGGCCACAATCCTTGGGTACAATAGCTTTTAATTTTCAAGAACTTTTCATGAAAATTTCTGCGGAAGGAAAGGAAGTTGAATTAAGGGGTAAAAAATCAACAAAGAGGTGTAATTACACAATGATGTCCGCTAGATGTTTCCACATTGGAATCATCTATTTCTCCAGATCTCCAGAAAGTCTTGGAAAATAATTCCAAGGTATTTGAGACTCCCAAAGGTCTCCCACCTATTCGTGATCATGATCAAGCTATTCATCTGATTCGAGGAAGTGTTCCTCCAAACATCAGGCTGTACAGATATCCCTATGCCCAAAAGAGTGAAATTGAACGTATGGTTGCAGAAATGCTAGAGGCTGGTATAATTCAACCAAGTCAAGTTTCTTTCTCTGCTCCAGTAGTATTGGTGCACAAGAAGGATGGATCATGGCGCATGTGTCCGGATTATAGGGAGCTCAACAAGCTCACTATTAAAGATAAGTTTCCCATTCCTGTCATTGATGAATTGCTGGATGAATTGCATGGATCAATTTACTTCACCAAGTTGGATCTTTGTTCAGGATATCATCAAATCAGAATGAAGACTGAAGACATTCCGAAAACAACATGTAGAACTCATGAGGGTCATTATGTATTTTTGGTCATGCATTTTGGCCTTACCAATGCACCTTCTACATTTCAAGGGAATTCTATTTTCAAACGCTTCCTTGGAAAATTTGTGTTAGTATTTTTTGATGATATACTAATCTACAACAAGTCTTGGAAGGATCATGTTGAACATGTTGATAGGGTGCTACAACTATTGGAGGAGAAACAATTATATGCAAAAAGATCAAAATGTTTCTTTGGAGTACAAGAGGTGGAATATCTCGGTCATATTGTATCTCATGAAGGAGTTAAGGTAGACCCTAGCAAAATTAAATCCATTAAGGAATGGAAAATCCCCACATCCATAAAGCATCTGCGAGGATTTCTTAGGTTATTAAGAATTATGGGAGAATAGAAACACCTCTAATAACATTATTGAAGGAAGATGCATTTTAATGGACTCCAGAAGCAGCAAAGGCATTCAAACATGTTAAAGAGGCAATGTGCCAACCATCAGTCTTAGCTACACCAGACTTCACAAAAACCTTTATTGTGGAATGTGATGCTTCAGGAAATGGAATTGGTGTTGTTTTAATGTAGGATGAAAGACCCATTTCTTTTTAAAGTTGTCGAATCAAGGGAAAGTTTTTACACAAAGCTATTTATGAGAAGGAAATGTTGGCAACACTACATGCACTTAAGAAATGGCGACCCTACTTAATGGGAAGACACTTCAAGGTAAAAAGGGATCATGATAGCCTTAAATACTTTTTAGAACAAAGATTATCCTCTGAAGAGAAACAAAAGTGGGTCACAAAGATGTTTGGTTATGACTTTGAAATCATATACAAAAAAGGGAAGCAAAATGTGGTGGCCAATGCACTCTCAAGAAAGGATGAGGATTTCGAAGCATTGTTGTGCACCATTTCTATTATCCAACCAGATTGGATAAATGAAGCAAGGGAGGAATGGAAGAGTTATGAAGTATGGGCACTTATTGAAAAGTTACAACAAGATTCCAGTACATCTGATACATTTAGCTGGAAAAATGATTTGTTATGGTACAAACATTGCTTATACCTCTATAAGAATTCACAACTCAAACAAAAAATTCTTATGGAATTGCACACTTCTCCCTTAGGAGGCCACTACGGATTTTTAAAAACTTACCACAGGGTTAAGAAGGAATTTTTTTTGGGATGGGCTTAAATCGGATATTCAAAATTTTGTGGTGGAATGTTTGGTTTGCGAACAAAATAAATTTGAAACAATTAAGTCCCCGGGTCTATTACAACCTTTATCCATTCCAAGCCAATGTTGGGAGGAGGTTTCGATTTTATCACAGGTTTACCCAAGTCTGAGGGAAAGAGTGTCATCATGGTGGTAGTTGACATACTTACCAAGTATGCACACTTTTGTGCATTATGACATCCATTTAATGCCAGTACAGTTTCTACTGCATTTATGGAAACAATTCAAAAGCTACATGGAAACCCAAAGATTATTGTATGTCATAGAGGTCCCATTTTCACTGATTAATTTTTGGATAGAATTATTTTCTTGTCTTGGTACATAGTTAGCTCATAGCTCATCTTATGATCCTCAATCTGATGGGCAAACTAAGATAGTAAACAAATGTTTGGAAGGATATATTCGTTGCTTTGTATCTGATAAACAGACATAATGGGTCAAATGGTTTCCTTTGGCTGAATGGTGGTATAACACTTCCTTCCATAGAGCAAAACAAATGACCCCATTTATGGCACTTTATGGATATCAGCTGCCATCCATCACAACATATTTAAGAGAAAATTCTAAGGTTCAAGCAGTGGAACATCACATCGCACATCAACAACAAGTCCTCCAACTCTTAAAGGATAACCTCATGTTGGCACAGAATAGAATGAAACAATAGGCAGATCAACATCACAGTGAAAGAAGTTTTGATGTAGGTTGCTGGGTATTCCTAAGGCTACAACCATATAAAAAAATGTCCCTCTAGCAAGCTAAGAAGGATAATAAATTATCAGCAAAGTATTATGTTCCGTACAAGGTGTTGCAAAAGATTGTTACTATGGCATACAAATTGGAGCTTCATGCAGTGTCTCGAGTGCACCCAGTTTTCCATGTTTCATATTTAAACAAGGTTATAAGCGACAAGCTCCTAGTTCAAACAATATTTCCAGAACTTGACAAGGAAGGAAAAATTATATTGGAACTGGAAGCAGTCATAGAAACAAGAACTTGACAGGTATGAAATTGATCAATTTCGGAGTATCTCATGAAGTGGAGGAACTTATCCGCTGAAGATTCCACGTGGGATGATGAGAATTTATATAGAAGCATCCAGAACTACTCAAGCATTGAGGAAAACAAATTTTTGAAGGAGAGGGGCATGTTAGGTCCCTATAATACTAGTGATTACCCCATTACTGTTGTAGTTGTATCGCTTATTAATATTGTTGAGCCCCTATTGTCCCCATATTTTTATTATTGTGCCCCATAGAATCCCTCTATTGTTATTTTTGTGGCTTTATATTATTATTGTTAGGTTAGCTAGGTTATATTGTGACTCCATATGCTCCTATATATAGAAAGGATGTTTTGTCATTTGAATCATCGAAGAATTGTTCATTTGTGTAAGGTAAAGGAGGTTTTCCCCTCAAAGAGGTTGAATATAAGGTGTTGATCTCTCTTTTCTATATTTTTGTGAGCTGGTTTCAGAACAATTTATCTTGCATGTTTGCATTCCATTCATCCCATCATATAGTCATCTCCCAGAAACAAAAACAACATAAATATGACATATCCACAATCTTGAGTTTTCTTAGTCATTCAAGACCTAATATTAGATAAATTGGAATAATTTCATTGTAGCTCCATGGATAATTGAAATGATTCCTTTGACTCAAACATGTTATTAGGTTTAGCTTCAAATACTACAATTAGTTTTGTTCAAGGTCTGATTGTTCTACCAAACTTAATTGTCATTACAATGGATTAAGGTGTGGAGAATGAAAATATAGTGATTAAAACCATGCTTTTTTTGTCCTTCCAACTTAAACAAAAACTACTTTGTTTAATGAGAAAAGAGTGCAGGAGAAGATGATGAGATAATATATCTGCCCTTTTAAGTGTTTCTATTGCCAATCCAATTTATTCCATTAAAACACACACTCTTCTAATGCTAAATAAGTGTCCCATTTATATTGTAAAAATATAAAGACAAGAAACTTAATATATTTCAATAAATTTATAAAAATCAATCTTCAACCACTCTTTCTTCATAAAAGTGGGTAAAAAGACATGAATAGAGTGAAACCTATTAATTTTAAAAAATATTACTTTAATTTATGAAGTGTAACAACTTATTCATTAATATAATCTTTATTTTTTATTCTTAAATTAAGATATTAATATTTTGTAAAATAATTTGTAAAATTGGGTACTTCACATTGAAACATTTTAACAAAATATCCTTGCTAATTGTAAAAAATCAACCTATAACAAAAATACCTAGGAAATTTAGTCACATTATAATTATCAAAGGAAATTATATGGTAAAATTTGTGAGTCAATAATACTTCCTAAGCACTATTAAACACCCACATGCACACATTCTCACCTCTCCCTCCGTGGGAATTTAAATTTTGTTCCCTTTCCTTTCCGCCATTTTCATTTTCTAAATTCTCACAATATATTCCCTCCACCATTTCTATTTTCTAAATTCTCACAATATCTTCAGTGGCACATTCTTCAATCCATTTCAGACATGCGGCTTTTGGATTTGCAAAGTATCACATTCCCAAATTCACATTCTCATTCACTAGGTATTTATGTTTGCTTATTGCTACAATTATACAATGTCGATTTTCCAACTTGGAGCAAAACCAATTACCTTTGCATATGTATATGTCAATTAGGATTGGAAATAGCCACATTTAAAGACCTGCGGGGGTGCCACAATTTTGATGAGCTAGGGAAAAACATATTTGATTTCAGGTCGAACCCTAAGTGTCATATTTGGCAAATACGGATAGAAATCCCACTTAAAAGGGCAAAGAAAACAGTAGTATTCAAGGGAATGGCCGTTACAAGAGGGATAGAGATGGGCCAGAGAAGAGAAACCCTACTGGGTTGAATTTGACATACGGTATTCTCCGAAATGACTTAATTGGTTCATAACTATTTAATTTGTTTTGGAATTGTATTTTCGTGTCTAGGTTGAAAATTCTTTCCATAACATAGTTCTAGTATTTTAATTCTTATTTATAAATTGAAAATTATTTCCATATTTGAGTGCTTTGAGCTTCATGTAGGAGTTCTCAGGGTTCTTTCTGAGAGTTGGGTGCCCCTTTTGTGTGCCTCTCTTCACATCCCTAATGCATTAGCCTCTCAACATCCTTAGTGGGTTAGTCTCGGTTTATTGTAGGGATTTTTTCATGGTCTCGATGGTATGAATATGTGTTTATGCTTCACTGGTTTTGGAAAGGCTGCTCCTTAATTGTAATTCTATTTGTAATTCCTTGGGGGTTTCTTTGCCAATAATCTATGTTATCATCGTATTAAGAGTTACAATATCGAGGAGTCTTTGTCAGTCAAATTGCTGGAATCATGGTGGGTGGAGTTGGCCAAGTCACTATCCAGCGTTAGATCTCTCCTATATATAATCATCTTTCCTCGGTGTCTTTCCATAAAATCCACTTGGATTCTTCATTTTATGAAGTCCACTCTCTTGTTCTTCCCTTGCTTTGTAATTCTCCCTAGAGAATCTACTACGATGAATTTAGTAGGATTTGGGCCAATTTTCTAGGTGGCCTTGGTCGTTATACAGCTATGGGGCCAACCTAAATCCATTGGCAGTAGCCTATTGACCTTGCCCCCTAGTTCATTGTAGTGGAACTATATAGGCAAAATGTTACAACTCTACTCATGTCGGAAGAGAAAATTGATGTTCCTCCTAAAATTCCATAGTATATATCTAGAAGTTAGGTTTACTCAAAGATACTTTTCTGTGAGATGTTCCAACGAAATACCTAACCTTCAATTTCATCACAAATTTTGGTCTTCAGAGAATAGGTGATTGAAATATTCTTCGAGTCTTTATCACACATTTTTGGAATTTTTTGTTAATGCTAGGATCTCACACATAACAATCCTTGACAAAGACTTCCAAAGACTTTGTGTGGTAGTAATTTTGTAGAGGTTTCTGAATTGGCTGCCCAACAATTTTCTACGATATTTCTTCATTGTTACTTTCATGTACACATTAGAAAATCATTTCTTTTGTTCACATAGTGACTTTATATATTACACATATTTCAACTTCTGAGATAGAGATTATTGCCAATTAATTTTTTAGGGTTGTAGACATCCTGCAACGATTAGAAAATCATCCTAATATTTGTTGCAGCACAGTGGACAAGAAAATGGATTGGGGATAACATAGAATGTGTATTTGGTGCCTCTTATTTCTTTCACTAGTGTTGGTATCATCATTTGCAGAAGCAAGAATTCACCATTACAGATGGAATCTGAGATATGAATATAAATCTCCCAATTGTTATAAGAAATTGGTGATTAACATCAATGGCCAATTTCCAGGCCCAACCATCGTGGCCCAGGTGGGGGAAACCATCCAAATTCAACTCACTAATCAAATAGAAAATAAGAATGTTGTTATTCACTGGCACAAAATCTGTGAGGTATCCATGATGTTTTATTTATCTATACAATTTTTTGGGCTAGAATATTAAGCACCATATAAATAATTTACTTTGGCATTTTTTCATCTTCTCTATTGAATATTATTAATGCATGTCCCTTAATTAATATGAAAACATATTCATTAACGATGTTTTGTGTTTTCAACATAAAACGCCATGGACTAATGGAACAACAAGAGCTATGCAGTGTCCCATTATTCTGGGAGAGACTTTTGTCTACAAATTTGTAGTGGACATAGTAAGTTCCGTAATTTCATTATTCATATCACAGTGGGATTCATGACTTGTAGTGTCATAGTTGTTTCAAATTGGTTTATATGATGAGATTCATGATGTGTGGTGTAATTATATGGTACAGCCTAGGACGTATTTCTATCATGGCCACTACAGAATGAAAAGGTGTGCATTTTTGTATGGATCAATTCATGTAGCAATTGATGATGGTGTGATGGAACCCTTCTCCTATGATGGAGAATGGAGCATTTTATTAAACGATTAGTGGCATACAATCCATCTCGAGCAATCCATAGGCTTGGCTTCCAAACCTTTCGTCTATATTAGTGAACCCCAAGTAAGCACAATATATTTACTTATATCAGGAAAATATGATAGGGTGTATTAACATTGAATTTGAGATTATAATAAGGATTTTATTTTATAATCATTTTTTTCAGCTAACTTTCAATTATTGCAATTGTTTTGAAGCTCATAAAAAGATTTTCTTCTATTGATAATAATTATTTGGTTGCTGTTTATCTTAAGTATGTGTGAAAAACAATAATAAGATAGGTGATTTTCCCCTATTAGAAAATCTCCTCTTCCTCTCCTGCTCCCCACTTCTTTATGAAAATCAACTCTTCATCTCCTCCTCACATCCTTATGAAGTAATATTTCTGAATGAGCTATCCTGAATGTGACTGAGTGTAAGTGGCATTGCCAATAATTGTGTGTAAAATTCCCTTGTTGTTTTTTTCTTAGTTCATAGTGAAGAGGAGATATGAATGAGTCTGAACCCCATTTCCATTAATTGTGTGAAAGGTCATTGATACTTTTTAAGGCTATATATAGCCACTAGGGTCAAGTATGCACAACAATTAAACGTCTGCATCACCCTTTCATTCATTCATTATTCTGTTTTGGTCTATTCCCAGTAGGTTGGATTTGGATTATATAATGGTGTGAGTTCCTCTGTGTGAAAGAATACTCTATATAGGCCTATCTTGTGATAAGTTGGAATCATAAAATCTTGCTTCCTTCTCCCTCTCCTTAACTTTAATTCCTTGTACAGTATCATCATGAACCAGTTATAGATAACTGTGAGCATGGTAGTTATGAACCAGTTAAGTCATTACCTAGGTATTCTCTTATTTAATTTGTTTTTGAAACTATGTTTGTATTCTTATGTCTAAGTTGGAAATTCTTTCCATGGGATAGCTCTAGTGTTTGAGTGCTTTGAACTCCATGTAGGAGTTGTCATGTTTCTTTCCCAAGGCTGGATACCCCTTTTGTGTGCCTCTCTTCACATCCCTAGTGAGTTAGTCTAGGCTTATATTTGATACCATCTACAAGTTGTAGGGAAGTGACTGGACTTTCCTCACCTGGTTTTCCCTAGAAAAGAAGTTGAAAAATTTCTCCACATTGTGAAATTTATGTTGTTAAATATTTATGTAAAAATCATATATTTGTTAAAGTGTAAATATTAGACACATAGATACATATTTCTTTATTGACTAATTTTTAGAAGGTGCTTCTTTTGAAACTATCCATGTGTGCAAAATCTTGGGGAGGGTTGCTGCAAGGTTTTCTTTAGGAAAATGTTGAAAACTCTCTCAAAATTGTGAATTTTATGCCTTCAAATATTTGTGTACAAGGGATATATTTGTAAAAGTGTGTATATGACATAGATAGACATATTTCTTTGGTACAAAATTCTTTGAAGGTGTTTGTTTTGAATTTTTCCATGTGTGTCTGTTGATTTCTCTAACCCCAGCTTTTGGTTAATCATTGACTCAATAGATTCCTTTTTGATTAAATAATTATTGTTGTAGGTCTACTGAATAAAAAACATTGCTGAGATTTTAACACAAATAAAAATAAATTATGGAAGAAAAATAATCACATCAATCTCATACATGTGCGCACATAGATCTCTGCCTTTCAAATCTGTTGTTTTATCAATTAATATTTAGCATACAAGCACTCCCTTACTAGTATAATGGCCTATTGAGGAAAAATACAAATACAACAAAACTTTATAAAATTCGAGCTGATCAAACCCTCCAAAACTCATCATTTGATCTTGCTGGCTAATTTGGATCCTTCTACCTTGGTATCCCTTACACTCCTTGGCCTCCGCAAACTTGGATGAATGTCCTCCAACCAATCATTCAGATACTCACTACCTAATTCTTTTGTGCTCAGTAATGTGTCTTCTCTTTTAGCCTAGTGTTCCTCTTATAAGTTTGAGTTATTGATTGAATCCAAAACTCTAATCTCCAAGGTGATTCATTGTTGAGATTAGATCTCAACAACACTTGAGATAAATGGTTGAGATTCATTTAATTCATTCATTCAAATAGCCTCTGCATTTCATTAGGTTAACTCAATTTTTCTTATAAAAGCCAATTACTTTAATAATTCTATTAATAAAAGTAATTTTCAAGGTTAAAAGTCTTTTGGACTATTGTGACATGCTTACATGCTTAGATATGTGTGGAAGTACCTATCCAATGACTTGGGATACATGTTGTAGATTATAGTTTTCCTATGAGGGTGTAGCAACGATGAACAAAGTGCATCGATTTTAGGCATCTTGTGGTTGTTGTATGCAAGCATGCTTGTTTAGTGTTTCCCAAACTTAGATAGAGCCATATTTAGTATGCTTTTATAGTGTGACTTAGATGCTCACTCTTCTTAATTTAGGTGTTTTTGTTAGTTCTTCTTAATGCATAGATTTATCTTTAAGAAGAGTGCATAGTAGAGAAGGGTTCTATATTTTGAGCAGGGAACACACTTCTGGGTAGGAGTTAGTCTATTCTAGGAAGCTTTTTCCATGTAGGTTAGGTACCTTATCTGGGAATCCCAAGAGTGGCACTATTGTAGCAATAAGAAATTATTTTATATTGAGTTTTTCATTAGTTCATTGATAGTATATTGTTTATTCCATGCAATGCCTCAATAGTGTATGATCAAATTACAGTTTAGCTTGTCATAATATTTTGACTTACCCTCTTTTAGAGGGAAGCTATAACATGTGTCAATCTTGCACATCACAATTGTATCATAGTGCTTACTTGGCACAAGTTTTGTGGATCTAAACAGCCAGATACCTATTGGAATTCAAGAGGAAACAATGATACAAAGTGGGAAAGAGGTGTCACAGTTAACCTGCCTTTCACATTATGCTTCGAGTTAGTTTGTTAGCAATATGCTAGATACCCCAAATTCCTTTTTATGACTGAGTGCAAGATTGAATCCTTCGACATATTCTTCGCTCAACTGTCATTAAGTGATGGGTTTTCTCATAAGTGCTTTACACCTATAAACTTTACTAGAGTTGTTATTCAGTATTTGGATGTGGTTATATTTTCAAAGCACATAGATACAAGAATACGAGAAATGATATGCCCAACTAATTTCAAGTTATCTTCCTGTGAATAGGGTGTTCCCTTCCATAAACCTGATGACTTGCTCTGCTTCTTTCTAGTGAACAAATTTGGGACCTTTCATGAATTGTGAGATAATTCCAACGCCATAACTATCTATTCCTTATTTAAAGTTATACCCACTAGATAAGAACCCACACAAGGAGAATTCCGTTCCTATTTCAAAAGAACCATCAATCAACTTATACCATGTTATTTAATATTTTATGTATTTCTTCGCATCCTTGGCCTATGACATAAAGACACAACACGCTACCTTGAATTTTCTATACTAGCACTCCTAAACAAGCATAAAGTATGCCCAAATATGTCATTTCAAATGATATATGTTGTATATGATGAGACCATATACAACCAAGGCCATGTGACAATATATGTTAGAGTTTTATCCATGTAGCACTAAAGGTGTTTTTTCTTTTGTAACACTACAATACATTGTAGTTTCCATTCAGTGGAGAAGTGTAACCAGTAGTAGCATTGGTTTGTGTGCAAATGGGTTGAATTCACAATGTTATTTTGAAGGTGATTTTCCTTCAATAGTACTTCATCTCAACAGATCCTTTCAATCTACACCTTCAACATGTGGACACAACCTCGGGGTACATGCTACAGATTCCAGTTTTGTTGTGAGGGTATAGCAACGATGAAAGAAGCGCATCAATTTTAGTCATCTTATGGTTTTTGTATGCAAGCATGCTTGTCTAGTGTTTCCCAAACTTATATAGAGCCATATTTAGTATAATTTTATAGTTTGACTTAGATGCTCACTTTTCTTAATTTAGGTGTTTTTCTTAGTACTATTTTATGCACAGATTTATCTTTAAGAAAAGTGCACAGCGGAGAGTGGTTCTATATTTTGAGCAGGGGACACTCTTTCAGGTAGGAGGCACTCTATTATAGCGAGCTTCTATCATGCACGTTAGGTGCTTTATCCTAGACAAAGTTCCAAGTCCCCGCCTCCTTGACAAATTCCCTTCTAGACAAGACACTGGTGGACAGAGTTCCAAGTCCTTAAATTTTCCAAAAACCCACCTGAGCCTAGCTATTTAGCCTAAAATTCTTTACATTCCATTCATTTCTTGGTTTTGATTTCATAGAGATAGCCCTCTCTAGATTGGTAGGGATAGCTACCAATCCAAAAACTTGGTATGTGATTACCTGCATCGATCTCCTCATCGACCTGGTACATTCTGGAGGATAATAGAGGACATGACAACTAGGGAGTGCCAAGGTGTTCTAGTGAATGTAAGGTTCCCAAGTCATGGAAAAATGTAATGCTAGTTATGAGGTCATGACTGCCAAGGTGTGTTAGGGAATGCTAGGGTATGCTAACATGTGCCAGATAGTATGAGGACATGTCAAACAAGCTAACTTGATGTGATAAGAGGTAAGGTATGCCAAGTTGTACAAGGGTTCCAAGTCCCTGCCTCCTCTTCTTCCATATGCTATGCACCTATGACATTTCCTTTGCAATATTTGATGCACTTGTTAATTATAGGTCATTTAAAGGCTATAAATGTCTTAAGAGTTTCACTTCTAATTGATTATTCAACTGAACATATTGATTCTCTTATACATAACTATTTTTCCCTCCACCCACTTTTCATAACTTCAATAACCATTAGGAAGGGACCTGCATTTTCGATCCTTCTTTGCTTGTTTAGTAAAATATCGTAGAGACTTTAATTTATTGAAAGTTGTAGAATTTGCAATTTATGAAGTTTCAAGGTCTAGTTTTTTAAAGTATAATTTTTTAAAGGATGCTAGCTTAATGGAAGAGCACCTGCTTTATAAGAAGGAGGTTGGCGTTTCGATTCCATTGTGCCCTAACATTCATATGGAATGGTGGCGATCAATTTTTGGTGATGGAGGCTCTTTTGACCATCACAATTGAGCTTTAGTGACATTTTTTGACCCTCACCAAAAATATGAAATGTTGATGGTCAGCAAACGCCACCATATATACGCATCAATAGTGACGACCCTCAAAGGTTCCTAACCATAAATAATTGTTGTTGATATGAAATGGTGATAGTCGTTATCTATCATTATAGTTATTATTCATGACAGACATTGAATGTCACCACAACACCTATACTTCTAGCAATTCAGATTTTCGTGATGGTCAACAAACGTCACCATATATATGCACCAATATTGATAGCCATTAAAGATCCATCACAATAAATCATTGTTGTTCATATGAAATGGTGATGGTCACTATCCATCATTATGATCAATATTTGTGATGGACCTTGAATGTCACCATAACACCTATACTTTTAGTAACACCACCTTTGGTGCTGTTTAGTTTTTGGTGACCAAGCTATCATCTGTCACCTTTGCTCATATGCAATGGTGACAACAACTATCCGTCATTATAAACCATTATCGGTGACAGAATTTGTGTCACTACAACACCTATACTTTTGTTGATGCCACCTTTCGTAATGTTTAGTTTTTGGTGATGAATGCTCTTTTAATCGTCACCAATGAGATTATGGTGACATTTGTTGCCCCTCACCAATGTCCTTTTTTCCTGTAGTAAAGCATCCAACATGAGCCACAAACTAGAAACATGTAGCTTTACTAACGCAAATACTGTCTAGTCATCAAAGTAGAAATCCAAAAATTTATGGATAAATTCCTTAAAGGTCCTAATTACCACCCTAGAGAAGATTGCAGGGGAATTCTTAAGCCCGAAAGGCGTCATTGTATACTAAAAACAATATCATTTAGTCATGAAGGTGGTCTTACTTCGGACCTCCAACACCATCTTAAGGTGATTGTACCCTAAAAATCCATCCATGAATGAATAGGCTTCCTATCCTCCAGCATCCTCCAGTACCTCATACATAAATTTCATAGGGGATGGATCATGGACACACTCATCATTCAACTTAAATATATGCATATCTTAATTTCACCCTGCATTTCCTTTTCCTGAACCACCATGGGAGTAACCCATTTTGATTCCTCGATAGGTTCTATGATCCCATCTCCAAGCATTCTATCTAATTCCTTCTGCAATTTTTCCTTATGCTTAGGATTTAATCAATAGCGGTGTTGTTTCACTAGCTTTGCATCTAGCTTCAAAGTGATCTTCATGACTCCGAGATCCCCTAATATCCCTTTTAGATCAGAGAACTTGGTGGGAAACAAGTCCCGATACCCTTGCAATAGCTCTGCCACCTTATCTATTGTATCTTTGTCCCAATAGTCATCTATGTTAGAAAAATTCAGTTGTGCTTCTGATCCAATATTCACCTACTTGGTCTTTAAGGGCTCTGATATATCAGGGATTTCTTCCTATGGTCCCCCAACTTTGTGTCGTCCTTCAGACTCGGGAATGTGGATGTTCTTGGGATCTTCTTCTCCATCCTCCATGGTCACATTATAACATTCGAACACATGGCACAACTCCGTACCCCAATCTTGTGGTACCCATTCAACCAATTCTTCAGTCATTTTGAATATAGCAACTTTGATCTCTTGTAGTGCTTCATCTATACACTTGAACCCATATTCAATGCTAAAATTTAACATAAAACTTTCTTTCAAAACATCCCATTGTACTGTCCCATGTTGCAATTTTGTTTCCAGATACAAGTTCATCAAGACTGTATCCAAAGTGTGGCATAATATATCAACCCACTTTGGTTGTTGTTCTTCTCTCCATGCTTTTGTCCAATGAGCTAAGTGCTTGTGCAAATCATCCTTGTGTATTTCTCTGCAATGCGTGTATTAGCATACCCAAACCTCAACTTCATCATTCTTCGATACTTCTTCCAAACTGCAAAATTGTTCTTATGTGTGACCCACCATATAGCAGGCATAGCTCTCAGTATGAGGTTTAACACCAGGAACTGATGTTCCTCCAGTGCATCCCTTTCAAATTTATCTAGAAATAAATTGACATCTTCTAAACCATGATAATGCGTTAGATTGTTTACCTCAATGGATACACATCGGAGTGACTTCACAAGACTATTGCATTGCAGCAATGAGACCTCATGCAACCTATTTTGCCAGTGTTCGAGCCCCTCATCTGAATTTGAATTACGTGAGCTATCCTTCTCCCACATAATTCCCCCATCCGCCATAGGGTTGATCCAGTGTTCATCTAGTGTAGTCAGCTTATAGATCTACTCAATATCATCGTCCTCCTCATAATTACTATCTGGTTCAGTATACCACACACCTTCAGCTAGGTCTAATGGTACAATAACCCTCAGTTATTTCTTTTCAAATGTCATGTTGTGCTTCTTCAGGTTAATGACTGTGTTCATATCAAATGCCCAATTAATTCCAAGCAGTGCTAGATATGGGTTACTATTGTCCACTACTTTGATTACATCAAATTCAGCTATGGCACGCTCCCCTTCAGTCACAACATGTAGGCACCCCATAGGAATAATGTTTTGTTGATTTTTCATTCTCAGCTGGATTGGGGACCACTATAGTGCTGGTCTTCCCATTCTTTCCCAAGCTTTCCTTGGCAGAACATTTGCATTAGACCCTAAATCAACAATTATGTGGTCCATTTCACATTCTCCAATTTGGGCAATTACTGTCATTTTGCGACCAATCCTCTTCTTAATTTTTTCCACCTTATCTAGCATGCACTATTCTGGTAGAGGCTTACTCTTGTTAATGTAGTGATCTATTAATTCTTGCATACCTTCTAATACCTTCTTATCCCTTTGTATTTTCATGTATATTTTTATAAATTATGTTAACAATGATGGGTCTTCCTGCTACACAGCACTAGTGTCTTCAGGCTTTCCCATAATTTGAGTCCTTGATGTAGAAGCTCTTTTATCCAAGACTCTCCTTTTCACTTCCATAAATGTTTCCTTTACCTTACTTACATCAAATCTGGTCCCCTTTTCAATAGCCTTGCAAACCCATACATTTTCCTCTGGTTTATTTCCTTTATCCTCCCCCATAGCTATTTGAGTCCACGTGACAATATTAGCACTATGACCTTCTTCACATGGTTTAGATCTCATCATCTAGATGTTCTGGGCAGGCTACTAAGTTTGAGTCTTCTTTTGATTCATCTTCGTGATCAAAACAAGGAAATCCTTTATGACATGATGAAATTGGTGATAATACTGACATGAAGGGTGCATTGGATTATGATAATCTCGTGCAAAGTGACCTGGTTCTCCACAATTGTAACAGATGATCTTGCCACAAACTCTTCTAGCCCCTCCTCCTTATCCTCTTCCTCGACCCTAAAATCCTTCATGCACTGCAGTTGTGCGTTGCTCCTAAGGATGATCATCCATATGTACTTTATAAGTTGGTGTTATGTCCATCATTAGTTCGTAACTTCGACAATTGTGCTCATCATGACCCAAAAACATACAAAAATTATAGAAAAACTGTTGTGGAGTCTGCACAAGCTTCTGCAACAGATGAAAATTATCCATCGTATGTTTTCCAAGTGCACCACGACACCGCTCTCATACTTTTCCCAATGGTTTTTCCTAGTTTCAAGGTGACATGACCCCATACTACAAGATAATTCTGATATACTGGGCAATGATCCTTATCATGTACCTTTCCCTTATATTTCAAACACCATGCTTTTGTGGGCACCTCAATCTAGACTTCACTTCCCTTTTTGAGGCTCTACAATTACATATATAAGCTAGCCAAATTTGATTGAATCTATTTCACCCCCATATTTGTATCCTGAGAGGGCAAAGCTTCTAATCTCATAGAAATCTCTAATGCTTCAGCCTGCATGCCAATTTTCCGTGTGACAATGGAAATCTCAAATGGGGTAATAGCAAAGAAATGTACCAATCCCTATGTTGATCATTCGTGATATGCATATTAGCCTACTGGAGCAGACACTTCAGTCTCTGATCAAAGTTTGATGTAGACTTATTTACCTTCTCCTAGATCTCTTTGACCTTTATCACTAACTGGGCATGTGATTTAGGCTCCTTGAATTCATTATTGAGTGAATTATTTGTCTCGTCTAGTGTTACATTTTGATGAGCTAAAAAATACTTAATATACCAGCGTAGTGCTCTATATTGCAGTGATGTAATGAGTTGCATTTTCTTTAAATCATCATTTGTAATCTACTCTGACTTCCACACTACATCTGATACAAATGAAAATTGTTTAGGTCCTTTTGTCACTAGACCTCTGAATATGGGCATCTTCATCGCGTTGGCCATGTTGAATAGTCTAGGTGGAGGTGGAGGCGGAGGTGGAGGCGGAGGTGTAGGTGTAGGTCTATGAAGTAGAGGTGACAGTGGAGGCAAAGTGGATGTATTTTGTATCCCCACAATACCCTTATTTATCATGTATAGTGCACCAAGAGGTGTCCTCAGAACACTACTTTCTTCTTCACTATCAAAAGCTCCCATTGGAGGACTTTACTCAGTGCCTGAATCTAGATCTTGTCTTAATGTTTTTCAACTTCGTGTATCTCCCATCTGATCTCTTGTAAACATTAATTCAATGGCATAACTTGTTTCTCATACAATAGAATTTTAATCCAAGTCTTCAAGGATTTCAGATACTTACCTCTCGGTCCTTTGAAAAAACGGTGTTCAGCTTTGCTATAACTGATAGAAGTATCGATTGTGAACTTACTAATGAATCTACACAAAATTCTATCGATCCAGTAATAGAAAATTGTCACGGTGTTTTTTTCTTAAGCTTCTAGGTGCCTGACCAATTGTAGAGTCCACAAAATAGGGTTATCCAATTTCCACGTACCTTGATTGTTTGCCAATTTAGATAACCATTGGTGTAATTCACACATAAAAGAGAAAAAAAATCACGCTCATCTATATCTTGGTATCTATTCAACCACACTTCCTTCGAGAGGCATGGATTCTTGCTTTCCTGGGTTGCAAATTTGTGCAACTTTCGATCTATCAACTTCTCTATTTCCTTCTTAGTTGGGAAACATTTATTTGACATCACACATTCCTCAGACAGATCCCAGTTCCGGCAATGGAACCATTTGTTGGCTTGAGGGTTCCTCACCCAAGTTTAGAGTTAGCTGCACCAACCAACAAAACCACAAATTTCTAGTCCTTTCGGCAACAACCTGCGTAGCATAGGCTACAATCTCACCCAAAGCAGTATTTGTAGTATACCTAGGGGGGTCATATGGGTTACAGAGGGAGGTACCCAACGGAATAATGTAATAATGTGATGGGCCATAGTTAATAAATAAAGTGGTTAACCTGCATCATGTAAGGGACCATAAGTAGTTAGCAATAATGTGATAATCTCATTGTATTAGATATATGGTATTGAGAGAACCATGGTAGTGAGCCATGGTATTGTATGTATGAATCCTATATAGAGGCTAGAGACTCCCCATTGAGAGATGTGAAGGATTATTGTATTCGAAAGCACATGGCTTGTAGAGTGTTCTCCTTCCTTAAGGAGTGATTGCATGGTGTTACCCTACCTCAAGGGTTTGATATCAATAAAGACAAGCATTTATATATTGAGATCTTATTATTTCTAGGAATATTTGTATTATCATATATTTTCATGACATATATATTACAAGTGGTATCTGAGAACTTTCTTGGGCAAGCGGGGATATATATATATAGATATTGATTGAAGGCATATTTTGGGGCGGTGAGTTTGTAGATCAAATCTGAAATTTCTCGTGTAAAATTTGCAGAAACAGATAGGAGGTCTCGATTCTTTTCAAAAACATACCCAAATTCAGAAGCAAAATTAGCCGAATCGGAGTCTCAATGAGGGAGATATTGTTTGTTTACAAATCAACTATGCTACAGAAATGTTTTGACGAAAATTCATAGATGATGGATCTCCAGTTAATTTTTTTAGTCTTTGTGGGGAATTTTGAGAAACTAATTTTAGATCTAAGATCCTCTTAAAATATTACCCAATTTCAGAAACACAATCAGTCGAATCAGAGTCTTGATGAGGGAGATATCACCAATTTAAAAATCAGCTCTTTTTTCAGAAACTTTTGTGATGGTGGGATAGTTGCAATGCAAATCTGAAATTCCAAAGTTCCTAGATCGAGATTTATATCACATGTAAAGATGCAGAATGGAAGTTCCATTTCCAGAAATAGGTTATAGTAAGGATTCTGAGCAATATTGATCAAGTTGTGGCTATTTTAAATTTGTCGCATGAAGTAGGTAATTTTTTCAAAACGCTCATTCTACTTCATGGCTTCTACTGAGAAGATTTTTACAGGAAAGGATGATGGCCCTACTATTGAAGAATTCATAAGAAGGGAAAAGTCATCATTTGGGAAAAAATGGAAATGTTTAGTATGGCTTGATTTGAAATATGAGGCTACCATATGGTGGAGATCACTTAACAGCAAGAAGTTGTACAAACTTTGAGATGAATAATTTGAAAAATTCCTTTTAGACAAATGGTCTCATGCTAGAAAACAAGATAATGAGAAATATGTGGGGTTATTTTATACTAGTATATCCTTATTATAGCTTCACAGATGTATTTGTCAAGAGAAGATCATTGTATCTATAAATCCTAGTTGCAAGCAAAATCTTATAAATGTTAATTTGGCAAAAAAATTGTAAGTTTCAACAAAACACATTGAAAAAACACAAGTTGATAGAGGATGTTCAAGTTTATAAAGAGTTGAATATTTCTATGGATAAGTATGTATTGCATTCTGATTTTTATGCTTCAGAAATGGATAATGTGGACATTTTTTTGGGATACCATTGGATGGAATCTGTTGGCACTATCAATATTGATGTACAGAAGAAATTCCTGAAGCTCTGGTAGAAAAAGAATAAAATTACATTACAGGATATTTCATCAACAAATATATAAATTCCAAGGAGGTTGAAGAAGAAAATGTTACTAGTACTGATACATCAGATGAGGAGTCCATGGTTGAAGTAATACTAGAAGATAAACAACAATTACAGGAACCACAATATGTACCAGATACCCATTAGGCTCCATTAGGTGGTGAATTAAAGAAAGATACATCATTGATTAAAACTTCATCATATCACCACCCACATCACCCAGCAAGAAAACAACCAACACGTTGGCAACAAATTAGCTCCAAGGACAGCAACCACCACATGATAGATAGAGAGGTGTAAATATCCAACCACAACTCATAAACATAGACGAACTTCTAGGATCAACTCCCACTTGTAATAAAAATTCCTGAAAATATAGATATATATATATATCTTCGCTTGCCAAAGAAAGTGCTTTGATACCACTTGTAATATATCTGTCATGCAAATATATAATAATAGAAATATGCCTAGAAATAACAATACCTAAATATAGAAATGCTTCTCTTTATTGATGTCAACCCCTTGAGGTAGGATAACACCATACAATCACTCCTTAAGGAAGAAAAACACTCCACAATCCATATGCTTGTCAGTACCACAATCCTTCACATCCTCTCCATGAGGAGTCTCTATCTTCTATATAGGCCTCCTACATACAATACCATGGATCAATACCATGCATCTCTCAATACCATATATCTAATACAATGGGCTTATCATATTATTGCTAACTACTTGTGGTCCCTTACCTGATGCGGGTTAACCACTTTAATTATTAACTATGACCCATCCCATTATTACATTATTCCCTTTGGTATCTCCCTTTGTACCCCATAATATCCCCCCTAGGTGTATTATAGTATTGGAGGATGACAAAACTAGCTTTATGTACTGAGAGCTATGTGTGATGGGTTTTTGTGATGCCTAGGGCTTTATCCCGACCTTTGCAAACCCTAAACCTTGAATTGCAGAAAATTACATTAACATGTAGGAACATAATCTAACCCTTTTCTGATTTCTTTAAATGTTCATAACATCAAGCAAACATGTAGATCTACCACTTTCGCAAATCAATTAATTATTTCTTCAGATAAATGCATAAAACAGAGAAAACAAACAAAAATTGATTAAGTAAACATAAAGGCACATATACACAAATATTGCTCCAAAATAGTCTTACAAGGGAAGATAAGGTCTTCTCTGGATGGAGAAGGCTTTCCAAAGGAGGGAATTTGTGCATGAGCTGCAAAATTAGCACTCTGTCTCTACTAGGGAGAAATTCATGACTCCATCAAATGTCGTCTCTACTCATCTTTGCTCATCTACTAAACACTCTTGAATCTAATAGAAGAATAATTTGACATCATAGGGGACATCAAGATACCATGCTCTATCGAAAGACAATAGGAAAGATATGACTTACCATGGAAGGTAAGGATTGTAACTATCCTATCGTTAGGACAACAAACAAGATACTACTTACCTTGACATAAGGATAACAACTATCATGTTGTCCATTGATCTTGCAAACTTGACCCGTGAGAGTTAATGGTAGAAAATTTTCATCCACTACCTTGGGAGGAGATAAATACTTACCATGAGTGGTAAGCATCATACACAACCCAAGGCACCTAGGGGAGATGCACACTTTTCATAGGAAAGGATCAAACATGCATAAGTCTCCTCACCCATTGGCCAAATGCGTTGAAATCCTGACAAGCCCATCTTGTGGGTAGGATGCATATTGAGGTATATGTGGTGGGGGAGATACACACTTACTATTAGGTAAGGACCATACACAGCCAAACAATGAAAAATAGTGGAGATACACACTTACCGTGAGGTAAGGATCATATACATCTATTGTTACACTTCATTTTGTCACCATGACAAATGATCATCAAATTGGGTCTCTTGTCACCCATTCAAGTGTCATGAAGTACTCCCTTGCAAGTAAACAACTCATATACCTTGAATAAGGAGTAAATTCCAGGAACATGGTCCATAAACCCATGTTTACTCTCTTATGCAATTTCCAAGTCAATTTTTGTGCATAAGCGGTTATTAACATTGATCCCTGCAGAGTTATGTGCTCTGTATACCACTAAAGAGTGCACACATGACTCAATAAAAAGTGAAATCTAGAAGTATTGTTGGGTGAATAATTCCCAACAAAAATCCTCAAACTCATGTTTATTCGAGCCCAAACTCATTTTTGATGGAGCTAATCCCCATTCTTCAACGATCCCTCATCCCTCTTTTAGTGGATCTCATCCTTGGATTAACGATCTCAAACTACTTCCTTTTGGCCAATTAATCAAGCCATAGGTGGGTGAATTAAAAGAGGTCGTTGAAAATACGTTTATGCTGGATAAATTAGGTTGAAGAGCTTATCATTCTTGGAGATGATTGAGATCAATCGAAGGAGGTTCAAAACATCAAGGCACACATTTTGTAGCTCTTTTATGTTTCTAAAATTAATACAAAACAAGCGTTTCCTCTCATTGCATTGTTCAATGGATTAATTGATCAATTTCATGGATAGTTTATGTTATTTCTATTTCTCCATTGGAATGGTGCTTATTACTAGTCTCCTTGATCACTAGTTTGAATTATTGAATCATCTATGTTGCATATTTTCTTTATCCTTTGTTGTTTCTATGTGTCTAGCTTTGGATCCAAGCATGGAGGAGTTGCACTGAACCACATGTTGGTGTCCAGGTATGAACAAATTTGTTAACCCTTTTCCTACATTAATTCATCAATCCGGGTGCATACTATTTTCAAGGTAATGCGCAAGGTATATGCAAGAGAAAGGTTACAATCTCACATCAACTAAGGGTTCATGATTAAGAAATCAAAGCATCGTTGTAACAGTAATGGAAATTAAGTTGCAGAACTTAAAAAGGTATTCACAAAAATCTATGGAACCCTGTAAAAGAAATAAAGAAATAAATACAGCAAGTAAACAACACAAATAAAAGGAAACACGCATCATATGATCAAAAGAGCAGGCCCAACTCTCTGATCAGGGTTGTGTTCGCTCATAGCCAAAGATAGAACAACAAAGCCTTTATATTTTATTAGTCTGAAGAAAAACGGTTACAATACATATCCTGTTATGGCTAAACATTCGCACAGGAACGATCCATATTTTATAAAATACAGGGTTGATAACATCTTCTCCAAAACATAGCAACTACATTCCCAAAAATGTACATCAGTTCAAAATAGCACTAGTATCGAGAGAGCAAGAATATAAATGATCCGAAATGTATTGGAAACAACTGCAAGTTGGTTATGTTGTTTTAGTGTTGCCAAACGACATTTGTGAATCACAGAACTTCCGCTATATTCCAGGAGGTCAACACATGTTCTTTCGAATCTGTGGACATAACAAGTTTTAGTGGTTTGCATAGGAAAAACCCTCGTGACTTTACTTCATTAATTAAATATTCCAAGAGACAAAGAAGGGAGGGTTACCTCATAGGTTTAGCATAGTAGATACATGTTAATGAGTGCAAAAAGGATGAAAATATGAATGTAAATGTATAGAAAAGGGAAGAAGATTTGGCACCCAACATCTCCCCCCAACTAGCTTTCTGCATGCGCTCATGCAACTTGCTGCCTCCATAGATCCGGATTGGATAGACTGTGGGACTCGTGAAGCCAGGCGAGATCATATTCCTCTGCCATGTTTTTTCTTGGAAACTTATACCCTCCTAAAAGAAGAACTTCCTTCCACCAATCATTTCGTACATTATATTTTGGGGTATAGAGCTTTGCTAGCAACCAAGTGACAAGGAACTAGAACCAAATTCCCATCCACTAGACCCCACATGTTTGGATGCATGCCACGTGTCTTGGCACCCTGCTTAGTGTCTGTGCATAATTTTGTGCTTCAAACGGTTCCCTATTTTGGACAGACATGCGTGAGATCATCCACCTTTTTTGGCAATTGTCAAGGGCCTCATTTTGAAATGTGATTATTTTTTTGACAAAAATATCAATGCACCACTTTTTTGACCTCAACATACGTTCTATATTTCCCTCAATTTCTAAAAAGTTGTTGTGATTATTGTACATAGTCACTAACTGCTCATGCTCCCCCCATCATAAGAGGCTTCATGGTCTGATGTGACTCAAATGTATTAAAATCCTTCCACCAACTTATCTGATTGAGAGTATAAGAGGTAAGAGCCCTTAAATTAATGTCCCCCACATATGGGACCGGATTAAACTCTTTGTTTGCATGGAGAAGATATCCATGCATATAAAGCTCACACATCAAATGTTCAGTTACCAAATCATGGGTCGTCAATATCTGGAGGAAATGTACACCATCCTTGATCTTGCGACTAATTTCCTTCTTAATTATCTACAAACAAAAGAAAAGAAATTGTTCATGTAAGAGAAAAGCATAGCTGGAAGAAAGAAGGTGACATGTCATTACCTCTTGTGCCAGGGTGAACATCTGTTCTTTGTAAGCCTTCAATTCTATCACTTGTCCCTCTAGCCGCTCCACCTTAAGATGCTGCTTTGCATGCATCAATCACAATATGTCTATGCTCCCCACATATTCGAAGATAGCCTTGGATGCTTGTTCCTGGACTCTCTTCACTTCATTCTGATATTGAGTCGTGGTGGATTTCTAGGTTTGAACTTCAGCTGTCAAGGAAAACTGACGACCTTCAAAGAAGTTCTCGATAGCGTCTGTTTGAATGGAAACAGAGGTTGTCGCCACATCGTCCACTTGTGTTTCTACTTCAACCACCGTGGGTTTGGGCTTCTTAGCCCACCACCTATATTTCTCCATATGTTTCCTTAGTTGGTGCACCTACCTTCTTAGCCTCCTAACCTTTGTTTTTAACCACATCACATCCCTGAATTTCAATTGATATTTGCTTAACGGGTAGCCTTCGTTGCTCACAAAACTCTATTAGTTCCTGCTTGACCACCACCTCCTCTGGTACTGCAACTGGTTCAACAGGAGGTAGGTCACCCAGGGGAATGTATGCTAGACCTACTATCAGGTTTTCCCCCATTGTTCGGTTTTCCTCAATCACTTCTTGCTTCATGACCACCTAGACCGGTCTTGCCACTAGATTGATAAGTGGTGGATTACTCGAGCAGGTATCCACAACTTCAATTGTTGCGACCACTCTGTTTGGTCCCTCTTCCTCGAGAGCAGCTGCTACCTTGACGTGCTGTGAAGCTGTCTCGGTAGGTGGTGGATACACTGGATGGATATCCATCGACATTTCAGTCGACATCTCCCCTCCTGGTTCCCTTGTTCCAGAAATGCCTACCCCTTCCTCTCTTCTCAGTTCCTAGGTACCTGTTGCCTAAATAGTGTTTTCCTCACCCAATTGTTGTGCTTGTGGCTTTGCAGGGTGTTCTTACTTCCTTTGTCCCTCGAGAAGGTTTCACTGGGAGTTTGTAGCTAACAGACCCACAACAACTGGTCCTGTCATTGACCCATCAAATTTCAAAATAGGAGGAACGACAACCTCCTCCTCTACACGTCGAGGAGAGTGAGACACCCTCGCTCCTCTCAAAATACAGGAACAAAAAGGGGATTGGAAGAGATTTTCTACTTGGTCTATCTCCACCCTAGCTATGACCTCGAGCTCTTTTCCTCTATCTGCAACAACTTTGCTCTGGGTCAAGACTCCTTCCTATATGATCTCCTATCCTGTGGTTGACAATGGCTCCTGTGGAATAGTGTCAACTTCAGGATTTGATTCCTCCAAAATTTCTGAAGCCGGATGGTTTGGTGGTGGTTCTTGTGTGACACCACCACTCCTATCCAACATTTATTCAGTAGTTAATGTTGGCACTATTTCTTCCAGCATAGTATTGATGAAAGTCGACTCTCGTATCACTATGTCGACCCCATACATTATGTCCATAGTTTCTCCTCCTATTGATCCCATGGTTCCTTTAGCCTCTGGCCCCTCTTGTCCTAGTCCATCTTCCTCCATTGGCTCCACGGTCGAGGATGGTTCTTGCGGGACAGGCTCGGCCATAATGTTGACAATTTATTCTACCTTAGCCTCCTATGGTACCTCTTCTCCCATTATGGTGTTGTCGATTTGCTCCCTTGGCTCCACAATTGAGGCTAGTTCTTGTGGGACAGCCTTGTCCATGGTGCTGGTGACTTCTTCTATATCATCTCTCTCTTGTTGCATCACTTCTTGTTCCATTGGTTCCACAATTGAGGTCGGTTCTTGTGTAATAGCCTCGAATGTTCTTTCCACTTCAAGCTCTCCATTTTATTCTGACTCCTCGGTATCCATATCCATTTCCTCCGCTTCTTCTTGATCCATGTATTCATCCTCCTCTACTAGTTCTTCCTCCACTTCTTTCGGCTCTTCCTCTTTAGTGGCTATAATAGCTACTATCTCTTCTTTTATAGGTTCTCGAAATTTTTCCCATGGGATTTGAAACTAGGCAATTACATGCATAACCAATAGCGAAACCAACCCATGGTTGGTGACAACTTCCGCAACTTGTCATGAAAGATGAGCATATTGCACCATCAGTTGGAGGCTTTTTAATAAGAAGAAAGGCATTTTTACTGAAAAATATTCCGCCTGTGGAAAACAAAGGTGAGCCACCACTCTAAAGTGGTATTTAAATACCGTGGTATACATCCCTTAATAGATTATATATCTCATTTCAAAACCTACTACATCACCCCATGGGTGTGGTAATGAATTTTGGTCACACCCTCGGCCTTTCTAGACAACGTTCTCACTAGCCTAGAAAAATGCTTCGGGGAACTTTGGGAGGGATGTTGTTCATGAAAACCAGCTCTGTCTTTACTGGGATACCCCGCTGACCTCCACAATGTCTTCCTTTGTGATAGGAATTTTTACTCCTTGAAACCGAGAGCTTTCCTCACCTAAATTGAGTGCAAATTCAATTACAGTTGCTTTGTTGAACCCCTGCAACCTATCAAGATAGATGTCCCAACCTGCATTTATAAAAATTTGCATACTTCCTGGTTGTTTTAGACCACTGTTGTATCCACCGGCTCATGGTGCACAGCCAACCCCCCATCATTGTAGAAATGGTAATAGCATGGTGGACACGGTCAGCTAGTGGGCTTAGAGCAGCTGCAATCTACACTAACAGTGGAAATGGTAACAACATAACGGCCGTGAGGTAAAATGGTGATGAAAGTGATGGTAAATTCTCAGAAAATGCAACAAATGATGGCGGGTTATGGTAGTACAACTAAATTATTACAGCAATTACATGCAGTGTATTGGGGGAAAAACCAGTGAGGTTTTTGGCGTATGAATTCAAATCCCAATGCGTCGGAATCATAATTACGAAATCACAATATCTTTTGATTCCCATTCACATTAGATTTGGTAATAATGTGGTACAAATACGATTAATGTACGTCATCATTTTTTTATGATGCGAACCCCCAAAACTTAAATGTGCTCGTCCATGGCATGTACTACTCTCTTTAATGGAATATTTTAATTAAATCTGTAAGATCAACATAGGTGTACCTGGCGACCTACCTGGCGGTGGAGTAACAACAAAAGTAATGGGCAAAGTAATAGCAATGAGGGAGTAACAACACCAACGGAGTAATAGCAATAGCGGAGTAATGGCACCAACGGAGTAACGACAATAGCAGAGTAACAACACTGATGGAGTAATAGCAATGGCAGAGTAATAGCACTGACGGAGTAATAACAATGGCGGAGTAACAACACCGATCGAGTAACAACAATGACAGAATAACAAAACTGATAGAGTAACAACAACAGTGGAGTAACAACAATGACGTAGTAACAACAATGGTGGAGTAACAGCACCAACGGAGTAACAACACCTGACAATTAGAAAAAATTTCGGATGTAACAACAGTGATGGAGTAACAGCATGAAATATTCCTTGGAAAATTTTTCTTTTAGCTCCTCCTTGTCATAATTCGATCACTATCCCTACAAGAGACAAACGACTAAGTAGTAACAACATATATATATATATATATATATATTATATATATATATATATATTATATATATATATATTTTTGTAGACGATAAAGAGAACATTCTCTATACCAACAACCATCAAACTAGAGTTATAAGAGATATGTTTGATGAAGGCATCCTTAGAATCTAGATAGTGGTATAATTTTAGATGATTTCCATTCACTAGGAAGGAAGTACGAGTTTCATCTATTGTAATCAATCTGACTTTTCCATTGTCAAACACAATGTCCACTTCATAGGGTTCCATCCAATGAGTGTGAAGCTTCCCTTTAAAATATTTGAATCAAGATTCATAGAGCAATGCCCAATCTCCTATATGAAACACCCTGTTCTTGATAAATTTATCATGCCACTTAATTCTCTGCTATTGAATAGCAATATTTTTTTGGACAGGCATTGAACAAATCTTATCTAACTCATTGAGTTGTTCTAGCCAGTATTTTTTGGCCTCTGATAAGTCTAATACCACTTCCAAAGATGTTTTGAGCATGCTGATCTCAAATTCTACTGGAAACAAGGGAAATTTCTCATTGACTAACTCAAATGGTGAAAACTCTATTATATTCCACCATGTTGTCCTATATGCCCAAAGAGCTTCTGGAATTTTCTGAGAGCAATCTGGCAGTGACTTACTACAGTTTTTTGTCAAGGTATTTTCCAATACCTTGTTTGTAGTTTCTTCTTGTTCATTCGCTTGGGGGTGGTAGCGAGTTGTCACTTTATTTTTAACCCTGTGTTTCTACATAAGCCTTCCTATCATGTGGGATGTGAACTATGCTCCCCGATCTGAAATGCTCTCCCTTGGAGTACCATTTCTAGCAAAAATCTCTTCAAAATTAAAATCTGCAACCACCTCATTTGTGGCTTTCACAACTGCTCTAGCTTCCACCCACTTAGTCACATAATCATTGCAGACCAAAATGTGAACCTTTGGTGAGAAGGTGGGTTGAAGGGTCCAATAAAGTCAATGGACCACTTCTCAAAAGGTTCAAGGACTATCTGGGGTTGTAGTGGCATCTCATCTGATTTCCTAGGCTGTCCCATCCATTGACAACTGTCACATCTTCATCTCGGGCATCTCGAAATATAGAAGGCTAGTAGTATCCCATTCGCAGCAACTTGTGGCCTGTTCTTTTATCTGCAAAATGTCCTCCACAAGGGCCATCATGGGTACCCTTCAATATTTCATAGATGTCATCCTCTGATACAAGGCACTAAATCTGTTGATCAACCCCTGTATGAAAGAGGTACCCTACCATCCATGAATATTGGGTACTATGATAAATAATTTTCAAATGATCCTTGTTTGAAAAATAATGAGATACCTTCCCTGTAGCAATATATTTAGCAATGTCTACATACCATGGAGTGTTAGCAGAAATTGAGAAAAGATGATAATCTAGAAAACTATCTTCAATGGGTGTACCTTTAGCATTATTTTCTAGCCTAGATAGAAAATTAGCAACCACATTGTCCTTCCCTGGTTTATCTACTATGGTAATGTCAAACTCTTGAAGTAAAAAAATCCATCTTGTAATACGACCAAGAGTAATGGGTTTATTCATCAGATACCTGATTTCTGCATGATCAGTATGTACAATGGTGGGGTACGCAGTAATATAATGTTGGAACTTCTTGATGGCATAGATGACGGTGAGAAATTCTTTTTTAGTCACTGTGTAGTTCAACTCAGTAGGAGCCAGTTCTCACTAACATAGTAGACTGCATATGGTACCTTATCCATTTGCTGTCCCAAAACTGCCCCAACTACTGCCGGAGAAGCATCAACACAAATATGGAATGGTAATGTCCAATCTGGCCCTTGAAGGATCGTAGAACTACAGAAAAGTTCATTGATCTTCACAAAGGTTGCATCATAGTCGTCTGTCAACACAAAATCTACATCTTTTGTCAGCAATTGAGAAAGTGGATGGGCTATTTTAGCAAAGTCTTTTATAAAGTGCCTGTAATAACCAGCACAACTAATAAAGCTATGTACCTGTGTGGTTGTTTTAGGTAACGAGAACTGCAATATTACCTTTATCTTAGCTGGATCCATTCAAATTCCAACGACTAAGAGTAAATGTCCCAAAACTATTCCTTCTTCCATCATCATGTGGCATTTTACCATACTGAAAGAGACATGTGCGCGCTTGCATCTTTCAAGTATTTTTTCAGATTTTCCAACCCCTCCTCAAATGAATCCCCATATGGAGTGAAATCGTCCATATAAATCTCATCACTCTCATCCACCAGATTAGAGAAAATCCCCAAAATTTCCCTTTGGATTGTTGCAGGTGCATTACAAAGACCAAATGGAAGGACCCGATATGCGAAAGTTCCCCAAGGACATGTGAAAGTGGTTTTATGTTGTTCTTCGAGGGCTATCTAGATCTGGTTGTATGCACTAAATTCATCCACGAAGTAGAAGAACTTCTTCCTAGCCAAATTATCCAAGACTTGGTCAATGAATCATAATGGAAAATGGTCGTTCTCTGTTGCTTTATTTAATTCTCTATAATCTATTGGTCACTTTAATTGCTTACTAATTAAACAGTCAAGTGCCGCATAAATTGTCAACCCGGGAAAGTCCGATTATTTCAAAGGCAACTATGTACTATATGTACTCAATTTTAATAGCACTAAAAGTTGTAGTATAAATAAATCACACCCTGTTAAATCTTCACTCTGTGTTACAACAACTATACTCTATTGCAGATATCTAATAAGAGATGAATAATTAATGAGAAAGAATAAATCTGCAAAAGAAAACAATGGTTATTCTGTAATAGAGTATCATTACCCTATCCCCAGAGTAGGAACCTTTAGCACCTGCCTCTGTTATCCAGTTCACCAATTCACTCTGTAAACCTAATCACCGGTGAGACACTCATGAAATAGCATCAATCGATTAAGAGAGAAACAGAGTTTCAACAAAAGTAAAATAACATCCAGAAATAATACTTGTTAAGAAGGTATGAACAGAAATCACACTTAACACATGACAGAAAGATAATTTGTGAATCTTGTGATGAAGGTGTGCCCTGTCCTTCTCACAAGATTCCCCAGGAAAAAAACTAAGATGAGATACTCAGAACAAAACTCTATTCATTCATCAATATACCATATTACAGAAAAGATTCAGTCTCGTTCCTTCAATTACAACCTTATGTTACAGCTTGTTCATCCCCCCTTCTAATGTAGATGTCTCCTCTTTATAGAGGAGACATCTATTGCAAAAGATTTACATTACAGATTCTAGTTCAGCCCATTATACAAAAATAGGGAAATCGGTTTCCCATCAACAGAATGTTGTTCCAGTAATTTAGATTATGAACATTACAACCAATGTAACAACTTCCTTGGTGATCGATCAGGTTCCTTTGTTGTTGTCAAATCTGGTACACAAATCTCAACTGTCTTAGCTTCAAGATTTGCATATTGTTTTTGTTGTTTCAGCTTCGAGATTCGCGTGCTGTTCCTTCTGTTTCAGCAACTACAAAAGATAGTCCTGCCAGTTTTAGGCAGTTTCAACAATGCGGTCTGCACATCATTCTTGAATTGTTCAGCAACTCAGTCAACTTCAAAGATCAATTATGAAGATAGCATGATTACATGTTAAATAATTAAACATATAGTGATGAGAAGAGTCACTGCATACCTTTAGAATGATTGAGTCAAAACACTAGCAAGGACTTTCAAATATGGTTTGAAAAGGGTGATATTATAACAAAATATAAAGTCAAAGAGAGACAATATGGGGTCCTAACATCCCCCCAACTGAAAGGATTGCATGTCCCCATGCAACTTCTACTTTGAATCTAAGTCAGAATACTGGGATGAACAGTGCAAATTGCTTATGGAGTGAGTATAGAAAGTGTTGTCAACCATGTCTCTGAACCCTTGGACACTCTGAACTTTTTGCCATGCTACAAGCTCCTCCTTTTTGGTCAGCGTGAACTGAGCCTTCTATTGCTATCCTGGCAGCCATAAAAGAGGGAAGTGAAAGTGATAACCAATCCATTTCTCATCACACTGTCGAATACATTTAGCATAATTAGGTATTCGTGAGATTGTTGCCTGAAGATTGAGAGGGTTAAAGGGGTGGTACTCCCTTCTCTCCTTAGGACAGTGTTCGCAAAATAGATTATTTTCTTTTATGGCCAAAGTTTCCTTAGTTTTCACATAGTGTTGGTAGTCCTCCAAGACTGTTACCTGTAGTTTTCTGATATGGTCAGTCATTCCTGGATCTCATAGAATTCGTTGATGTTCAGTGATAAAAACAGTGGAATTTTGTGGCTTAGCTTGGATATAGAGAAGACAGTTCTCCTCATTGTGTGTTGTTGACACAAAAGCATTTTGCCAATTAAGCTGATTAGCCAAGAAAGAAACGAAGGCTCGAATTTGAATAACACCAACGAGAGGAGCTAAATTAAGCTTCCTATCTTCAGGCATGGCCTCATTGTGAAGATAGAGTTCACATAACAAGTTCTGCTCACTATTTGATGCTTCTGCAAAGGTCTCAATAAAATGCTGAGGTGTAGACACCTGGTGGGGTTGTGTATCTCTGATCACTTTCACTTGGAGGAACGCTAAGCATTCTCTCAAAAACACAGAATAATTAAAAGATGGTTTTCTAGTGGCAAGTAATCTTTGAACCAAGTCAAAGATAAGAGGCAGTCTAGTCTTTAGCTTCTTGTTTTCCTTGTGTTGTGCATGAGACTGTTCAAGAACTTCCCAATTTCTATATACATGATTGAGCCATAATGAATTCCGTTGCTGAAATGCCTTTCCTTGTGAGAGATCATACTCTGTCTTCCATGTGTCCCTCAGTTCTTGAAAGCTAGAGGTTTGAGTGTAAACAGTGCTTACACATCGAGGTTCAGTCTGGGTACATGCAGTCTTAAAATACTTTGGCACTAGTTTCTCCTCTTTAACAACTAGGGTAGGCCGGGGTGGTTTTGTTTCTTCCTCCAAGGTCTGTGCAGGCCCTACTGGTTCTTGTGTAACAGCAGGGTGCTCCTTTTTAACTATAATAGGAGAAGATACCAGACTGGATCCAGGTAACGGAACTTCGATTATCTTATAACCGGCTCGAGAATAGAGATCACCACATTCACTGCATATGTATTCATTGTTTCAATCCTTTTCTGCACTCTTTTCAGCTGCAGATGCTACCTGAGCTAACATGTACAGATTGAGTTCCTTTTCATAAGCTTCCCTTGCCCTTCTTAACTCATGCTTATAAGCCTCAATCTCATATTTCAAAAACTCATTTTCTTCCTGAAGGGAGGTTAATGTAACTGAGCCTTCTGTAGTAGTTGCAGGTTCCAGTGGATGGGAGGATCGTTATTCAGTGGCAGCTTCATCATTTGTATTCTCAACAGGTGGTTCTTGTGTATCACCTGTTAAGTCAGTGGCTAGTTCTTGTGTAACAGCCACATCTAGGTCATCTACCTTTTGTTTCCCAATAGGTGGTGCTTGTGTAACACCTGTTAAGACAGTGGCTGGTTCTTATGGAGCAGCCACATGACATACATCGTCTTGGGTGTCTACTTTTGATAAATCAGCAACTGGTTCTTGTGGAGCAGATGCATCCTTTGAAAAGAATGATGTCACAAAATCCTGAACACTTTGCATTTCGGTACCCAAGGGTGAGGAAGGTAAGGGTTCAGCGCTTGGCGGAGTATGGGATTTTAGGATGATAGGTGGGGAATTTGGGGTGATGGCCTCAGTTGCTGTAGACATCCTTATTCATCGTCGAGGTAAGGAGGCAGGAAAAATAGTGGTTTTTCTCTTACGAGCATTTTTCCTCAGGGTAGGGGGATTATCAGTAATAGCGGCTTCCTTAATTGAGGCCCTTGTTCTTCTCTTTAGTGGGTTGCAACTTTCTCTTGTCTTTTCCTTTTGAGAAAAATAATGGGGGTATTTTCATCTAAATTATCGATGGGAATATGGATGATGGGAGTGGATGATTCAGTTTCATTAAGGGGTGGGGTCTGTTGCAGGTTTTCAGTGCTCAATCGGGGTGTTTCAGCTGCTGGTTGCTGAATTTCAGTAGCTTGCTGGGGATTTTCTGCTGCCGGCTGAAGGATTTCAATAGCTTGCTAGGGAGAGTTGTTAAGGGGAGGGGGATTATGCAGGGCAAAGACCCTATGAATTAAGAGTTGAACCAAGCGATGGTGTGTGAGGGAGAGGAGTGGATGCCTTTCACTCACGGAATAGTGTGATATATTTTTTAGACAGCCAAGCAGATAGTATGGCATATTTATTAAATGACCATGTCTTAAATGATTCAATAACACAAAGTTATTCTGGTCCACTACCTGATAATGTCACTCACAGGTGAAGTAGTGCTTAACGAACTCTTCAACCTTCAGCCATGGCGGTGGTAGTGAACAAAGTGCAACACCCCTACCTTTAGATTCGACGCGCTCCCCTGGTAGAAGAAAATCTTGATGTGCGTTTAGAATGAGGTGTTTCCGACTAAACCAACGAGTACCATTGGTTGGTAACCCTAAAACCTGCGCTATATCCTCCTTTGTTACTGGAATTCGCACTCCCTAAACAGTAGAGTACCCTTCTTTCAAATTGCATGTGAATTCCAGAACTTGCTGAGAATCAAAATCCGGAAGCCTTCGGAAATAGTCCACCCATCCTGCTTGTAGAATGATTTGGTATTCTTTCTGGTAAAGTTCCAATAGAGCTGTTGAGCCAGGTTCATGTCTAATAGTGTTTCCTCCCATAGCTACTGGTTCAGCAAAATGTAGAGTATAGAGCCGAGTTGCCGCAGTCGAAACAAAGTAGGATGTTGCAAATGAAGTTATGACATGATAAGACACAGATGGGGTGATGAGACACTGCCGTGAAAAATAAGAAATGACGGTAATCGGCATATCATGTAATGATTGCAATATTTTGGTATTCCCCCCCCCCCCAACTACGGTTAGAATGATAGGTTTGAATGTACAGTGATTTTGGAAATCATATCAATATCTTCTCATTAACTACAGTTTAATATTTACACATAAACACGCATACCTTCACATTTTACCTTTGGTTGTTGCACGAAAAATATAATCTAATCATTAATAAATCACCAATGGTCATAAAAAAAGGTTTTATAAATTATGAGGTTTTTTATACAAAAGGTTTTCTATATTCACCAGAAGTAATAGTGAAGGAACATAATTATCAGGATGAATGGTTGATTCCTTTAATGAAGAGTGATGTGTATCCATCATTTTTGAGACAAAGTAATGGTTCACTCTCAGGAAAAATGGGAAAATTTGTGCTTCTTAGGAAATATGGAAAAGATTGGTGTTTCAGCAACGGGAATAAAAAAAATGGTGTTTCAGAAACGGGAAAATGGTGTTTCAGCAATAGTAAATGGTGTTTCAGCAACGGGAAAAAAAATGGGAAAATGTTGCTGAAGGGTAGTGAGAGGGAATGGATTATGATTTGAAGTGAAATGGCAATGTTTCCCAAGCTGAAGATTGATCCATCCTGTATTGAAATTGTTCTTCTCAACCAGCCTCCAAAGCTAAGATCTGCAAAATAGTTAATTGTAACATGGCAACCTTTGACAGGGATTATTAGTTAAGAAATCTAATCTAAAAAAATAAATATATAAATAGAAAAGCTAAGTGCAATGAGGGATAGTAGACTCCCCCAAAAAGACATAATGTATATCTGTCATGCAAGTGGCTTTGAAATCCTCTTTAGAAATAGGTTGTTGATACAAACGGAGCCGATACCCATTCACTAACAATGGTGTTCTAGAATCATCAATTGTTAGGAGTCTGACTGTTCCATTTGGGAAAACAGTATCTACTTCATAAGGTCCTAGCCACCTTGTTCTTAATTTGCCTTGAAAACTTTCAAAATGGGAGTCATACAATAGAGCCCAATTACCTTTTTGGAACTGCTTATGCTTAATGGTACCTGGTTCTTTGATGTTGTATCATAGTTGTTTGATGGATGGCATCCAACCTCTTTTCATCCAATTCCTGAAGCTGCTGCAACCTAGCTGTCTATGCATCAGTCAAGTCAAGGTTAACAGCTAAAGTAGTCATTAAGGTTTTAATTTCAAATTCGACAGGAAAAACAACACTTTTACCATGAACTAATTCATAAGGTGAAAAACCCGTAGTG
>APFE031267740.1:45689-95062 GCA_000404065.3 Pinus taeda
TTATCATCCTTGAGTTAGTCCTTACAGCAACATTTCTTCAACTTGAACTATGATTTCATGTTGTGGGCTTGCCTGGGACGGGTCACTTTCTATCGACATCAGCACATTCTCTAGAGAGTTGACTTAGAAATCGTCAGTACCTTGAAGTCTGCATGCATCAATGGCAGGTTTCTCGCCTTCGACGGACGTCAGTTTTCATCATTGACTGCGATCGAAGGATTCCATGAAATGTTCGACATCGACTCATTCATTCACATCTCATGGATTGTGCTGGGTACTTTGAGAACCATTGACATTACTGGTGGTCTCTCTCACGCTTGTTACCAGTTTACATCATTGACTGGTAATCAAGTGGTTTCTACCATGTTCGACATCGACTCATTCATTCACATGGCTAGAATCGTACCAATTCAGGGAACAGAAATGAAGACCCTGGATCTAGTTTCCACCATCCAGCTGCGAGGAGTTTTGTATTCATTATGTTGTAGACCAATCATAAACAGATGGCTGCGTCCATACTGTGTCTACGAGAGTCTATGATTATGATGTATTATGAAATCATTCCTGTACCAGAATAGTTAGTCCATAGTTAAAGTTTTTGATCTGAGTATGGGAATGCCTACCTCAGTATGATATGATATTATACATGTATTTTGTGTTGAAAATTGCAGGTTCCAACCGGGCTATCCGCAAGATGATCCTCGAAATGATAAAGCACTTCACCCTTCTTATATGACTTAACACCCTTATTTATTACAGGCTTCGTACTTTAGGGGGCAATCTGTTACACTGAATTTTGTCACCCTGACTATCTGCAGTATGTGGCCTCATCAATAGCCACATTGTCCTCTTGGTCAAGCCCCATACCTCTGCTCTTCATGTCAAAACCTCAAAGAGAGAGAAAGTCACTTAAAAACATGTTTATCTCTGGGTACGCAGGTTCTCTCTACCTTTCCTGCGTGTACGCACTCCATATACATTAGACCTGCGTAGTAATACGCTCTGTATACTAAAGCTAGGGTGCGTACCCCTGTAAAGGTCAAAAGGCGCAAGTTTCATCTTTAAAAAGTTACTTGTGGTCACTTCTAGAGCCTTCTAGAAGAAGTTCTTGACGTGTATTGAGCGCCTCCAGATGGTTCATGCACCCCTATGATAGAGGAGCTTATCCCATCAAGAGAGGAGCTACCCCATCCAAAAGAGGGAGTATCCCATTGATGTTGGAACTGAATAACCTCTTCTAGAATACTATAAATACAGGCATTGGGCCAAAGGAGGGGAGGTTGAAAGCTGAACATTCTATAGGGGAAATGCTGCTGGAATTAAGACTTCCATTTGTTGACTTGTGAGGAGAGATCACCATCCTTCCTTGTTGCCATAGTGGGAGTGGGTGAGCTTGTCAAAGTAGAGGAAATCACTTGCTGGACCCTGGGAGGAGCTTGCACAACACCAAGGCTCAGGTTGTAATGGTTCCTTTGATTATTTAATACAAATAAGTCCATTCTTCTCAATGATTTGTTAATGAATTATTTCGTACATTCCTTGGTCAGTATGATAGATATATTTTGTTTAATAATGAATATTCAGATGCTATGTAATTGTTTGCCTTGTTAGTGAATGCAGGTCTGAAGGTGAAGGAGGAGCTCATCCGGATCAACAAGACTGGACTACTAAAACAAGCATTGGACCTAAGGTAAGATCGAGAACATTTGAATTCTTGTAAAATGATATGTATCTAGAGAAGGATAGCTCTTATTTGGTTTGTTTGTCATTAGAGAGTCTTAGACTCCTAGGAAGGTTAGATTTGCCCGCAAGTATAACTCATTCCGCGTGATAGGGGTCCTAACATCCCCCCAACTGAAAGGATTGCATGTCCCCATGCAACTTCTACTTTGAATCTAAGTCAGAATACTGGGATGAACAGTGCAAATTGCTTATGGAGTGAGTATAGAAAGTGTTGTCAACCATGTCTCTGAACCCTTGGACACTCTGAACTTTTTGCCATGCTACAAGCTCCTCCTTTTTGGTCAGCGTGAACTGAGCCTTCTATTGCTATCCTGGCAGCCATAAAAGAGGGAAGTGAAAGTGATAACCAATCCATTTCTCATCACACTGTCGAATACATTTAGCATAATTAGGTATTCGTGAGATTGTTGCCTGAAGATTGAGAGGGTTAAAGGGGTGGTACTCCCTTCTCTCCTTAGGACAGTGTTCGCAAAATAGATTATTTTCTTTTATGGCCAAAGTTTCCTTAGTTTTCACATAGTGTTGGTAGTCCTCCAAGACTGTTACCTGTAGTTTTCTGATATGGTCAGTCATTCCTGGATCTCATAGAATTCGTTGATGTTCAGTGATAAAAACAGTGGAATTTTGTGGCTTAGCTTGGATATAGAGAAGACAGTTCTCCTCATTGTGTGTTGTTGACACAAAAGCATTTTGCCAATTAAGCTGATTAGCCAAGAAAGAAACGAAGGCTCGAATTTGAATAACACCAACGAGAGGAGCTAAATTAAGCTTCCTATCTTCAGGCATGGCCTCATTGTGAAGATAGAGTTCACATAACAAGTTCTGCTCACTATTTGATGCTTCTGCAAAGGTCTCAATAAAATGCTGAGGTGTAGACACCTGGTGGGGTTGTGTATCTCTGATCACTTTCACTTGGAGGAACGCTAAGCATTCTCTCAAAAACACAGAATAATTAAAAGATGGTTTTCTAGTGGCAAGTAATCTTTGAACCAAGTCAAAGATAAGAGGCAGTCTAGTCTTTAGCTTCTTGTTTTCCTTGTGTTGTGCATGAGACTGTTCAAGAACTTCCCAATTTCTATATACATGATTGAGCCATAATGAATTCCGTTGCTGAAATGCCTTTCCTTGTGAGAGATCATACTCTGTCTTCCATGTGTCCCTCAGTTCTTGAAAGCTAGAGGTTTGAGTGTAAACAGTGCTTACACATCGAGGTTCAGTCTGGGTACATGCAGTCTTAAAATACTTTGGCACTAGTTTCTCCTCTTTAACAACTAGGGTAGGCCGGGGTGGTTTTGTTTCTTCCTCCAAGGTCTGTGCAGGCCCTACTGGTTCTTGTGTAACAGCAGGGTGCTCCTTTTTAACTATAATAGGAGAAGATACCAGACTGGATCCAGGTAACGGAACTTCGATTATCTTATAACCGGCTCGAGAATAGAGATCACCACATTCACTGCATATGTATTCATTGTTTCAATCCTTTTCTGCACTCTTTTCAGCTGCAGATGCTACCTGAGCTAACATGTACAGATTGAGTTCCTTTTCATAAGCTTCCCTTGCCCTTCTTAACTCATGCTTATAAGCCTCAATCTCATATTTCAAAAACTCATTTTCTTCCTGAAGGGAGGTTAATGTAACTGAGCCTTCTGTAGTAGTTGCAGGTTCCAGTGGATGGGAGGATCGTTATTCAGTGGCAGCTTCATCATTTGTATTCTCAACAGGTGGTTCTTGTGTATCACCTGTTAAGTCAGTGGCTAGTTCTTGTGTAACAGCCACATCTAGGTCATCTACCTTTTGTTTCCCAATAGGTGGTGCTTGTGTAACACCTGTTAAGACAGTGGCTGGTTCTTATGGAGCAGCCACATGACATACATCGTCTTGGGTGTCTACTTTTGATAAATCAGCAACTGGTTCTTGTGGAGCAGATGCATCCTTTGAAAAGAATGATGTCACAAAATCCTGAACACTTTGCATTTCGGTACCCAAGGGTGAGGAAGGTAAGGGTTCAGCGCTTGGCGGAGTATGGGATTTTAGGATGATAGGTGGGGAATTTGGGGTGATGGCCTCAGTTGCTGTAGACATCCTTATTCATCGTCGAGGTAAGGAGGCAGGAAAAATAGTGGTTTTTCTCTTACGAGCATTTTTCCTCAGGGTAGGGGGATTATCAGTAATAGCGGCTTCCTTAATTGAGGCCCTTGTTCTTCTCTTTAGTGGGTTGCAACTTTCTCTTGTCTTTTCCTTTTGAGAAAAATAATGGGGGTATTTTCATCTAAATTATCGATGGGAATATGGATGATGGGAGTGGATGATTCAGTTTCATTAAGGGGTGGGGTCTGTTGCAGGTTTTCAGTGCTCAATCGGGGTGTTTCAGCTGCTGGTTGCTGAATTTCAGTAGCTTGCTGGGGATTTTCTGCTGCCGGCTGAAGGATTTCAATAGCTTGCTAGGGAGAGTTGTTAAGGGGAGGGGGATTATGCAGGGCAAAGACCCTATGAATTAAGAGTTGAACCAAGCGATGGTGTGTGAGGGAGAGGAGTGGATGCCTTTCACTCACGGAATAGTGTGATATATTTTTTAGACAGCCAAGCAGATAGTATGGCATATTTATTAAATGACCATGTCTTAAATGATTCAATAACACAAAGTTATTCTGGTCCACTACCTGATAATGTCACTCACAGGTGAAGTAGTGCTTAACGAACTCTTCAACCTTCAGCCATGGCGGTGGTAGTGAACAAAGTGCAACACCCCTACCTTTAGATTCGACGCGCTCCCCTGGTAGAAGAAAATCTTGATGTGCGTTTAGAATGAGGTGTTTCCGACTAAACCAACGAGTACCATTGGTTGGTAACCCTAAAACCTGCGCTATATCCTCCTTTGTTACTGGAATTCGCACTCCCTAAACAGTAGAGTACCCTTCTTTCAAATTGCATGTGAATTCCAGAACTTGCTGAGAATCAAAATCCGGAAGCCTTCGGAAATAGTCCACCCATCCTGCTTGTAGAATGATTTGGTATTCTTTCTGGTAAAGTTCCAATAGAGCTGTTGAGCCAGGTTCATGTCTAATAGTGTTTCCTCCCATAGCTACTGGTTCAGCAAAATGTAGAGTATAGAGCCGAGTTGCCGCAGTCGAAACAAAGTAGGATGTTGCAAATGAAGTTATGACATGATAAGACACAGATGGGGTGATGAGACACTGCCGTGAAAAATAAGAAATGACGGTAATCGGCATATCATGTAATGATTGCAATATTTTGGTATTCCCCCCCCCCCCAACTACGGTTAGAATGATAGGTTTGAATGTACAGTGATTTTGGAAATCATATCAATATCTTCTCATTAACTACAGTTTAATATTTACACATAAACACGCATACCTTCACATTTTACCTTTGGTTGTTGCACGAAAAATATAATCTAATCATTAATAAATCACCAATGGTCATAAAAAAAGGTTTTATAAATTATGAGGTTTTTTATACAAAAGGTTTTCTATATTCACCAGAAGTAATAGTGAAGGAACATAATTATCAGGATGAATGGTTGATTCCTTTAATGAAGAGTGATGTGTATCCATCATTTTTGAGACAAAGTAATGGTTCACTCTCAGGAAAAATGGGAAAATTTGTGCTTCTTAGGAAATATGGAAAAGATTGGTGTTTCAGCAACGGGAATAAAAAAAATGGTGTTTCAGAAACGGGAAAATGGTGTTTCAGCAATAGTAAATGGTGTTTCAGCAACGGGAAAAAAAATGGGAAAATGTTGCTGAAGGGTAGTGAGAGGGAATGGATTATGATTTGAAGTGAAATGGCAATGTTTCCCAAGCTGAAGATTGATCCATCCTGTATTGAAATTGTTCTTCTCAACCAGCCTCCAAAGCTAAGATCTGCAAAATAGTTAATTGTAACATGGCAACCTTTGACAGGGATTATTAGTTAAGAAATCTAATCTAAAAAAATAAATATATAAATAGAAAAGCTAAGTGCAATGAGGGATAGTAGACTCCCCCAAAAAGACATAATGTATATCTGTCATGCAAGTGGCTTTGAAATCCTCTTTAGAAATAGGTTGTTGATACAAACGGAGCCGATACCCATTCACTAACAATGGTGTTCTAGAATCATCAATTGTTAGGAGTCTGACTGTTCCATTTGGGAAAACAGTATCTACTTCATAAGGTCCTAGCCACCTTGTTCTTAATTTGCCTTGAAAACTTTCAAAATGGGAGTCATACAATAGAGCCCAATTACCTTTTTGGAACTGCTTATGCTTAATGGTACCTGGTTCTTTGATGTTGTATCATAGTTGTTTGATGGATGGCATCCAACCTCTTTTCATCCAATTCCTGAAGCTGCTGCAACCTAGCTGTCTATGCATCAGTCAAGTCAAGGTTAACAGCTAAAGTAGTCATTAAGGTTTTAATTTCAAATTCGACAGGAAAAACAACACTTTTACCATGAACTAATTCATAAGGTGAAAAACCCGTAGTGTTCCTCCAAGTAGTTTTGTAAGCCCATAATGCTTCAGGCAACCTTTGAAACCAATCCCTTCTATTCTCCTTTACCATTTTTGTTAAAATGGCTTCTATGACTTTATTCGTACTTTCCATTTGCCCATTGGCCTGGGGGTGATAAGGCGTACTCATTTTACGCTTAATGTGATATTTCTGAAGTGTATCTTTAAAGCCATGAGAGTTGAAGGGAGGTCCTCCATCTATGACTAGTTCTCTAGGCAATCCAAACCTAACAAGGATTTCTTCAAATAGAAAGGTTAAAACAGATCCTTCATTAGCTCTAAGGAGTGCCTTAGCTTCCACCCATTTAGTCATATAATCTGTGCAAATTAGTATATAAACTCTTTGATTGGATGGAGGGTTGATGGGACCTATGAAATCTAGAGCCCATCTTTTTAAGGGTTCAAGTATTACCTGGGGGTTCAGTGGCATTTCATCCCTGTGATTAGGCTAGCCCATTCTCTGATAGCTATCACAGGCCCTAACATACTTCTTTGCATCCTATACATCTAAAAGAAAATCATTAATGCTCTTAAAATCTTCGGTCACCTTCCCCAGCAACAACGCCAAAATGTTGGTCACTTTCATTGCTTACTAATTAAACATTCAAGCGCCACATAAATTGTCAACCCGGGAAAGTCCGATTATTTCAAAGGCAACTATGTACTATATGTACTCAATTTTAATAGCACTAAAAGCTGTAGTATAAATAAATCACACCCTGTTAAATCTTCACTCTGTGTTACACCAACTATACTCTATTGCAGATATCTAATAAGAGATGAATAATTAATCAGAAAGAATAAATCTGCAAAAGAAAACAATGGCTATTCTATAACAAAGGATCAGGACCCTATCCCCAGAGTAGGAGCCCTCAGCACCTACCTCTGTTATCCAATTCACCAATTCACTCTGTAAACCTAATCACCAGTGAGACACTCATGAAATAGCATCAATCGATTAAGAGAGAAACATAGTTTCAGCAAAAGTAAAACAACATCTAGAAATAGTACTTGTTAGCAAGGTATGAATAGAAATCACACTTAACACACGACAGAAAGATAATGGGTGAATCTTGTGATGAAGTTGGGCCCTGTCCTTCTCACAAGATTCCCCACTAAATAAAAACTAAGATGAGATACTCAGAACAAAACTCTATTCATTCATCAATATACCATATTACAGAAAAGATTCAGTCTCGTTCCTTCAATTACAACCTTATGTTACAGCTTGTTCATCCCCACTTCTAATGTAGATGTCTCCTCTTTATAGAGGAGACATCTATTACAAAATATTTACATTATAGATTCTAGTTCAACCCATTGTACAAAAATAGGGAAATCGGTTTCCCGTCAACAGAATGTTGTTCTAGCAATTTAGATTACGAACATTACAACCAATGTAACAGCTTCCTTGGTGATTGATCAGGTTTCTTTGTTGTTGTCAAATCTGGTACGCAAATCTCAATTGTTTTAGCTTCGAGATTTGCGTACTGTTCTTGTTGTTTCAGCTTCAAGATTTGCGTGTTGTTCCTGCTATTTCAGCAACTGCAAAAGATAGTCCTGCCAGTTTTAGGCAGTTTCAACAATGCAGTCTGCACATCATTCTTTAATTGTTCAGCAACTCAGTCAACTTCAAAGATCAATTATGAAGATAACATGATTATATGTTAAATAATTAAACATATAGCGATGAGAAGAGTCACTGCATACCTCTAGAATGATTGAGTCAAAACAATAGCAAGGACTTCCAAATATGGGTTGAAAAGGGTGATATTATAACAAAATATAAAGTCAAAGAGAGACAATATGGGGTCCTAACATGATCCATGCATATCCACCATTTGTTGTTTTTCTCAGGAACCATCACCAATGGTGAAACCCATTGACCGTCTGAAATTGGGTAGATAAATCCCACATCTAGTAGATTTTGAAGTTCTTCCTTGACAATGTTTTCTAGAGCAGGATTCATCCTTCTCTGAGGCTGTCTCACAGGTTGACAGTCCTCTTTGATGTATATATGATGGGTTCATAAATTGGCTGGAATCCCTTTCATGTCTATGTAGTCCCAGGCGAATACTTCTTTGTGTTTTCGAATAACATCCAAGAACTATTTCGTCTGGGATATGATAGATCTGGATTGATATTCAGGGTCTTCCCTAGCTCTATTTGCACCAAAATGCTATCATGGGATGCAGTTGTAGGTAGCTCATCGAATCCATTGGTTGTTTTCATATTTTCCTGCATTTCACAGCTCAAGACAGACTCTAGGATTCGCTTATTTGAATCTAAAACAAAATAAGGATCACTAATAAAGGTAGTAATTGTATCATCTTCTATTTCTGCTTTCAACTGAAGGGTCTGTCTAATAGTGAGGACTAGTCTTAATTCCTCATTTTCATATTCATATTCTTCCTTTGGTAAAGGTTTCTTGTGAAACGATGGCTTCTTTGATGGACTAGTTTCTGTAGGAGGATATAACACCAAATTCTTAGTAATCTATCCATTTTAGATAACCATGTATCCAAAATGACACTCGATATAAGCATCTGTAGTTGCCAACCACAATCTTCCCAGAATCAGGGGATGCCCACCAGCTGGGGATTGTGTTTACAGTACTAGGAAATCCACAAAGTAGGGCCATGAATCAATCGAGATTTTGATATCTTCTAACTTCCCCATTGATTTTATTGTAGTTTGATTTGTGAGCTCTAACACCGTAGGTGTATGTTTCAAGTTTCAAAGACCCAATTCCTGCATTGTTTCAACAGTATTGACATTTATGGCAACACCCAAATCTACCAGAACGTTTGGAATTTCTATTCCATTAATTGGCACGGTTAAAATTGGGTTCCGGGGATCCCCATATTTCACAGGCATGACCTTCCCCATCATAAAATATGATAGATTTCCCACCACATGAATGGTGAGTGGCTCCCTTGATTTCTTTCTAGGCTTCTTAGCACAATATTCCTTGAGAGTTTTTGCATATATAGGTATGTCCCTCATAGCTTGTCAGAGGGGGATCTTAACAAAAAAAAAATGTAGTTCCCCTAACAAATCAAAATCTGGTTTTGGGATCTGTTTACTCAAAGCCAATCTTTTTAGATAGGGTAGTTCATTTTGGTGTTTTTGAGTAATTAGTGGCTGAGGAGGTGTCTGATTTTTACTAACATGGTTTGATTCTTCTTCAAGCATTTTTTGTTACTTTAGCTCACTACCAACTTGTTCAATGATAACAGGTGAGGGTTGAGTATCTACTACCTGCCTAGATCTTAAATTGATCTCATAAAACTCTGCAGTGGAGATGTTGTATGAAGATAGGTTGAGGGTGTCAGCTTGTTGAGCCCCTTTATTATTAGGATTTGGAATGGGTTGGATGGAAGTTGAGGATGAACAAGTTAATTACCAGGAGGCATATTAGAGGGCAACTAGAGTTTCCATTGTGGATTTTACTGGGGAAACTTCCTAGGAGGAGAAGGTCCACGCATGTTTGAAGCCCACGAGGAACTAGAACTAGCTTGAGGAGTCCATTACTACTAGGGTAGAAGCTCGTACTGGGTCCACATAGGTGGATAAGCCATGGACTAGGAACCCATATTAAAATTACTCAAATGTTGATAAGGATCTGGGAACATACCTTTATTTCCCATTGATGGCCGAGGTTTCCATGGCCTTTTAGGTCCCATAAAGTACATCTTCTCGATCTCTTCACCTGTCCCTTCAAAAACTTGTTTCAATCCTAGAAGGATGGGCATGAACTTGTTGCATGATTCAACTCATAGAATGCACATTCCTCTACAAATTTTAGTGGGCATTCCCCTATGGATGTTTCTTCCTACACTTTAGACAAAATATAGCGATAGTTCTTTCTAATTCTAGTTGTTTTTGTTTTACCTACATCATGTCCATTTGTTCAGATAGGGTACTTAGGATGTCAGTCCTCAAGCTATCCAACATATTTCCAATATTTTCTTTTGTGACACCTCCACTAGATACTTTCGTTGACCAAATCCCTTATTTATTCCTTGAAACTCCCCTTGAGCACTTGATGCAAAGCTCGCAGGTGGTGTCAAAATTCTCTTTTGATATATCTCCCTTTATAACTATGTTTAAAAATTCCAAAGAGTCCTCCCAAAAGCCCCAAAGAAGGATAATTTTCAAAATATCCTTACCCAAGTCATAGTGACCTAATCTCTGAAATGTGTATTTGAAATGTTCTACACATCCTTCAATATTTTCATCCTCTTTCTGTATAAACTTGAAGAGTTCTTCCTTAATATCATGTGATTTACAGTAACCCTGATGCTTCTCTAGGAAAGCAGTTTTCATCACCTCCCATGTCGAAATAGTCCTTCCCCCAAGACCCATAAACCATCGCAGGGTTGTCCCCTTTAGTGTAGCAGGGAAGATCTTCAATTTCTGAGCATTTGTTATATAATCATACCCACAACAAACAATGTCAAATTCAAATAGGAACATATCGAGATCTTCCGAAGTAATCCCATGAAAGCTAGGTAAAGTTGTTAAAGGAATGGGCTTTGTTGCTGTGTCAGTCCCAAGATCCCCAATTGGGTAGTCAATAGTGGAGGTTGTAGGTGCCATGAATATCCTCCAATAATCACTCGGGATTTCAGCAGGCTCTATAGGAAATGATGGAAGGGCTCTTATCACAGGGGTTTGAGTTCCTTTCATAGCACTCCCTCTATCCCTTGGTCATAGAAGTGCCCCTAAAACTTCTTCCTCTCTGTCACAGTGGCTTGAGACTTCAAACCTCCTCTCTGCAACTTCTTCTTCCCTACTAGAATGGGTTGGCCGCTCAGATGTTCTGCTTGCAACCTCTTCTTCTTCTGCTACCAATAATGGCACCCCTTTATCAGGTATATTGTTGCTTGTCTCTTTAGCTACTGGAAGGTCTATTGTATGGAATCAACAGGGAGTGTTGTGGACAACATTGGTTGATCTATAGATTGTCCTTCTGACCTTGTGCATGTACCCAGCCTCACAACAGCAAGAGAAGATGCCTCTCATTTAGATTTCGCAATGATTTGTTGGATATAAGTATTCCTTTCCAAATCCTGTCGTCCCTTCTTTGGGGCTCTTCCTCTGCCCCTTTTATTCAAATCTTTGTTCATGCAAGATGATGTGATGAAAATGTTGATACCATCACAATGCTCAAGACCTAGAGCAAGGTGTCAAAAGACTATTCCCTCCCCAAGATGAGAGATCAAGCAGAAAGGAAAACAGCTAAAGAGAAAGAAACCAAGGGTTCAGGGCCTAGAGTAGGGTGTCGAAGGACCCTTGCCTCCCCAGGACAAGAAATAAAACAAGAAAAGAATGCGCACAAGGAAATCCAAAGCTTGTGACCTGGAGCAGGGCATCAAAGGATCGTTCCCTCCCCAGGACAAGAGATTGGTTTTATCCAAAATCAAAACAAACAAAAATGTAGAAGAAATTTAAGCTTATGACATGGAGCAGGGTGTCAAAATACCATTCCCTCCCCGGTATGAGAGATTAGGCCTAAAGATAAAAACGAAAAATAAAAGAAAACACCAAACAAAGAAATGACTACGCTAAGGACCTAGAGCAGAGTGAGAAAACTCCTTCTCTCTCTAGGATGAGAGATTGACCCTCTAGTCGATACAGATTGTGTCTTGCACCCTTTTAGCCTTCCCTAGCAACGGCGCCAAAATGTTGGTGTCCAGGTATGAACAGATTTGTCAACCCTTTTCCTACATTAATTCATCAATCTAGGTGCATAATCTTTTCAAGGTAATGCGCAAGGTATACGCAGGATAAAGGTTACAATCTCACATCAACCAAGGGTTTGTGATTAAGAAATCAAAGCTTCAATGTAACAGTAACTGCAAAACTTAAAAAGGCATTCAGAACAATCTATGGAGATCTGTAACAACAATAATGAAATAAATACAACAAGTAGACAACACACATAAAAGGAAACACACAACACCTGATTAGAATATTGGGCCCAACTCTCTGATCAAGGCTGCCGTCACTCACAACCGAAGATAGAAGAACAAAGTGTTTATATTTAATTAGTCTTAGGAAAAATTGTTACAATACATATCCTAGTACGGCTAACCCTTTGCACGGGAATGATCCATCTTTTATACAATACAAGGGTGATAACATCTTCCCCAAAACCTGGCAACTACATGCCCAAAAATATACATTAGTTCAAAATAGCACTAGTGTCGAGAGAGCAAGAATAGAAATGATAAAAAATGGATTGGAAACAGTAGCAAGTTGGTTATGTTGTTTCAGCACTGCCAAACAATTGTTTTGAATCGTCAAACTATCACTATATGCAGGGAGATCAGCACGTGTTCTTTAGAATCTGGAGACATAACAAGTTTTAGTGGTTCACATAGGAAAAACCCTCATGACTTTACTTCATTAATTAAATATCCCAAGAGACAAGGAAGGGAGGGTTACCTCACAGGTTTATCATAGTAGATACATGTTAGAGAGTGAAAAAATGATGATAAGAATGGAAATGTAGGGAAAAGGTAAGCAGATTTGGTGCCCAAAAGCAAAAAAGGGGATCTTCATCAAGCATGTCGTAATAAGGTATGGAATATTTTCTCACCTTGTTACCTTATGATTTAAGAGAAGATAGATTTAGGGAAGGAACTAACTTGATTGTTTGCTTGTTACCAGGTTTTGTTGGAAACTTAGGGAGATTTCTTTTGTCTGCACTTGCAATTAGTTCTCATAGAAAATTGGCAACCATACTGGGGAACATCCCGTTCTCTTCCGTCTCCTTGTTTCTAATTCGTGAACCTTTTTTAGATATTTATTTGAGTCTTGACAAGTGAATGATCTCTCAACTTTTGTGATTTTTTTGGATAATTTTTTATATTTCTTTAAGTTTCTTGACTTGTGTGGTTTCTATTCAGAAATGCAGAGCAGATTTGTGCAAATTACCTTTAGTAACTGTTCATATATGAACTGTGTTGTATTGTCTACCTGCCCATACTCTGATAATTTTATAAAAAAATTGATTTTCCTCTCATTAAAGTCTTTTTTTTTTTTAAGGTTTCCTTATACTTATCTACCCCTCCAGTCAATCTTTGTGTGTTTGATCAGGTATTGTGAAGGCATTTTCTTGACTTTTTTTTGTTTTCAAGGATTGAAAGGTAGGGTTTCTCAAAAATTTGGGTCTTGATGAAATGTGATTCTTCTACTGCATTGAAAAGAAAATTTATCTTTATTCCAGTGCTGAAGTTTGATTATAATTACACTTTAAGCATCGATTTCATAACATTCATTCAAGTATTTTTTATTTTAAGGTTTTCATTGGGTGTTTTGAATTCAATTTCCTTTGGTCATTGCTAAAATATTTTTCTCAGTTTCTTAGTGTTAATCGCCTTTGAGTGTCGTTATTTTTTATCTTTGGATTTTTCACTTGATTTCCTTTACTTACACTTGACTGGTTCTTTAGTTGTATTAGTGAAGAAAAATAGGCTTGTTGTTCTTTCATTGATTTGGAATAATCTTGTGTTTGTTTTGAATAATTATCTTGCATAGATTACATTTTCGTGGTTAGAATTCTCATTTTATGAATGGAAATTGTTCATATATTACTTTTTCAATGTGTTCACGAAAATTGTGCATACACTACATTTGTATAGTGTTCACTAAAGTTGTGCATAGATTGCATCTGCATAGTTTTCAAGTAAATTGTGCATACATTACATTGCGTAGTTTACAACTTAGAGCTTTCAATATCATTAAAAAACTAGAAGTGGTAAATTCTGGAGTTATATTTTAAAGAATAACCTATTTACTTTATCTATAATTCATGTAAATGAAGAGATTACAAATTTTATATTTGATGCATTAGAGTTTTGATTCAAGTCATAATACCATTAGTTTCACATCCATTTACCCTTTGCGTAAACAAAGACTATTATAATCAATTCTAATTAAAATCAATATAGAATGTTTTATTCTTAGGGATGTTTACAACCTACAGTAGATTAAGTATAGGCCTTTGGAATAGGAAGGTAACTAAACTTTCCAATGTTGCAGAAAAACACTAGAATCTTGCGATAGGGAGATAAATCCATTTATTTCAGTTTTTCTCTCAGAAGCTCCCCTTACAAAGGAGTTAAGCATAAGATCATATCATACCTCATGTCATGAACGTACCAACTTTATTGGCTATGGTAGAGTGATTTACACGTATTACAATGGTGTCAAAAGGTACTTGGGGGCACTTGAAAGTAAACCTCCAATTAACCATGTTGAGGATATTTCAAGAGGATTAAACTTCGTTACTCTGGCCTTGCGTGTACATTCAATCTATGACTATCCTATAGGTATAATTGTTGTAATTTGTAACCTTAGTGACCATAATCCTAGGCCTATTACCCAAGGTGTTGATAGATGGAAGGTCTTGTTGTACCTAGAACAAATGTTGACTGGACTCACTGGGCCTTTTTCCAGGGTAATCTTCACTTGAGATGGCATAATTGAAGTTCCTTACAAAAGATCGTTTCATTAAGCAGGTTCTCAATGTAATTGGTTCCACTCACTCATATATACAACCACTTTTCAATTGATTTCTACGACGTTGGATTACATTAGCAAGTAGTGATTTTGTTGTGAAAACCTTGTTTGCATGGTTTGAATCCTTATATTTTCTAGCATGTGTTAATTGTTCATTTTTATTTTATAGTGAATTTAGGTGTTGATTGTGATTTTTCAAATATTAATATTGATAGTGAATTTATCTAATTTGAATCTAATGGAAACAATTTTGAAAGTTACCCATAAATACCTACCTTTTAACATGAACCCTAATCCTTTTCCTAATTTTTAAATGTTGGTACTCCTTATATGACTGCATTGTCACTTCCTAAATTCACGATAGGTTTACCTGTATGGTTGTTCTCAACTTATTTAATTTCAAATACTCCAATTGTACCAGCTAAACCTAGTTTTTCACCTCAACCTAGTTCACCATCTCAACATGACCAACCTAGTGTTGGACCTTTACCTTCTTCACCCAACATGTCCTCCTCCTTTTCTTCTTCTTCACCATCCAAAATCCTTGATGCTAGTAACCAGGTGACTAAGAATAAGAAGAAGCAAGATTATAAATAAGTCAACCTACCAACCATGGCTACAAGTGTTTGTAATTTTTAGGATCTTCCACAACACATCGTAAGCCCAAATACCATTGCAAGATTTGTAAGGGTCTCCACTTCCATATCGATTTTCTTGGTATTCCTAAGGTCTTAGAAGTATGGTCCAATAATTCTTATCAACTTATTGGTGATCCATCAACAAGTGATTCTCAGATTCTAGGGAAAAAGTTTAAGGCGAGGTTTCCTTGTAGGTTATGCAGAGGGACTCATCATCGTCACCTTTTCCATCACATAGATGAAGCCTCAATATTGTTTGAAGAGCTTATTATTTCACAACAACAACTTCTAACTAATTACCTTATAATTTATCCCCTTATATCGCTATTTGACGAAGTTATTGACCTAAGTCCAAGTATAGTCAACCAAACTCTTCCATTAGAGGGTGAAGCATGTATCACTTAGATTGATGGGCTATTTGTTAATCAAGTGATTGAATCGATTCCATCTTCGGTCGATCCAACTCTCCCTTTAGAGAGTGAACTTCATACCACTCAATTTCTTCATGTTACCTCAGATTCTTTTACCCATGGGGGCATTTCATCTGTTGTTTCCAAACCCCATCCAAGTAATGTGTCTATTTCTTTTGATTGGAGTAGACTGACAGAACCTCCTCTTCCTTCTTCCGCCCCTTTCTAAATTATTGTGAAGTATTATGGTAACAATGTGTGATGCACAAATGTAGACGAAGGTAGTTTTGTTAGTATTTTATCCTCATCTACTTGGAAAGGTTATGGTTCCCTTCATCTTGTGCTTGTTACACAAAATTTGTTATATCTTAAGTGAACCATTAGTGAAACTTTAGGAATTATTCCCAAGTTACCTATTACGTTGGAAGGTAAAATTGTCTGTATTGATCCTATCGTAGTCCAAGGTCCCTTAGATTTCAATTTTCTCCTTAGGTCAGATGATTCTATGCCATGAAAGTTATCGTATCGACATTGTTTCACATGATGCCCCTCCCTAACAATGGAGACATTGTGATAGTTGACCAGCTTTCATATGTTGATCTTGGTTCAACTACCAATCATTCAACACCCTTGAATTTTCATTATATGTAAGCGGTATCTACCCCACCACGAGCTAATTATGTGACAATCTATCCCATGTTTTTATTTAACGATGCAAGCAAGCCTCTTACTATCTGCTAGACTTATTTTGACATAGATACGATAAATGATGAAGTCAAAACATCAACGGGGGATTTTGGAACAATTTTATTATCCCTATTTATCCCCTTGACATGTGTTCCTTCTAGATAACTCTTATTCCATCTAATGAAGACCTTCTGGAAGACATGATCAAGGGGTGTCTATTGACATCTGTTTCTTCCAATTGGAAGCCATGAAATACATTCTATGAGTATGGTTCTTTTACTGTGTCAACCTCGTTAAAAAATGAAACAACTTTTTTTTTAAATTAGTTTTTTTACTGTCTCAACCTCTTAAGAAAATGAAACAACTCGTTTTGATGATAATTCTTTTACTGTGTCAACCTCGTTAAAAGATGAAAAAACTACCATGAGCATAGTTCTTTTCCTGTGTCAAGATCATTAAAAACTGAAACAGTTACCATGAGCATAGTTCTCTTCATGTGTCAAGCTTGTTAAGAAATGAAAAAAATCCTCCCCTAATTAACTCAAGTCTTTCACTTGATCTTATAAATGAACCTTCGTTTCATCTTCCTATCAATAACCGGTAGTGTACTTAGGAGAATTAAATGAAGCTTACGGGCATGTTGCTATGTTGGTATGTTGGTGGCATGAAAACTTATCTCAAGAATAGTTTTTCTTTGCTTCAAGTTTCTGTAAAAATGAAACCACCCTCAAGCACATTTTTTCTTTGTTTCAAGTTTATCTAAAAATTAAACTACTTTGAAGCATAGTTTTTCTTTGTTTCAAGATTCTATAAAATGAATCCTACCTCGAGTCCATTTTGGTTATTATTTTGAAGACTCATTAAGCTCATGAAAATATTGAGTATCTTTTTCTATCTTTTCATGCTCGTAAAATGTACATGAAAATGTCGAGTTATTTTCACCTTTTACGAGTCCTTAATTAAATTGAAAGTTGGTAATATGAGTATACTTTTATCACATTTTTAGACTCTTTAAAACTTATGAAAAAAGAGAAACCATGGATTTCTCTTTACATCCTTTTTAGACTCCTTAAAAATTAAAAGATTGTCGAGTACTTGATTGTTAGAACTTGTAAAAGTAAATGAACAACCATCCATTAAGTATAAGTTAATCTATTTTACAGAATCAACCAAACTATTTACGAAAAGGTATACATTGAATCATGGTCAATAGAGTTCTCTCTTGCATTATTTTATCCCTTTTTAGGCCTGAGAGACTAAATTTATGAAAAATAACACTGTGGAGTTTACTTACATTTTTCTTCTAACTCCCTAAAACTTAAAAAACACAAAGCTTTACTTTCTTAGGACGCGTTAAAATTTTATTCTAAAAGAACTAAATGAATTTTATTTTTTGTGTATTTTGAAGCTCTTTAAACATGAAAAAACATCGAGTTACCCCTTTACTAGACTCATAAAAGTTAAATAGTATACGACTTGTTAAGCATGACGAGAACAAACCACTCCTTCTTAGGGTTTGTTGAAAATACTTTGGAGGACTTGTCTTAAGGATGAGCTTACAAGACAAGCATATGTTATTCTCAATATTGTAAAAAATAAATAGGTACTTGCCACTAATGGTGGGGGAAAAGTGAGAAAGAATCTTTGTTTTGTATTTATAAAAGGAAGTAGTTGCTCTTGAACATGACACTCTGTCACCCTTCATGTCTGGGTTGGGAAATGCATTTGTTACTTAATTGACCATACCTCATTGAATGTCTTCAGTTAGTTTGGGTTTTTATTTTGGAGTCAAATGTTTCCAAGTCATTACATCATGTCTCTAATATGTTCAAGAAAAGTTCAACCTCAGTCAAGATTACTTTTCTAGTCTTCACTTTCAGTTGCATCAACCATCCCTGATTCAATCTTGAATTACTCCAAGCTATTATTCTTGATATCTTGACATGAGTTTCATGTCATAGGCTCCTGCGACAGGTCGTTTCCTATCGACTTTAGCTCACTATCTAGAAATTTGATCTAGAAATGTTTAGTACCTTGAGGCCTACATGCCCTAATGGTAGGTTTCTTGCCTTCAAAGATAGGTTATCATCATTTTCCTTCAATCGAATGATTTTATGAGTGTTCGACATCAAATCATTTACTCACACTTCATAGCTTGTATGAAAAGTACCTTCAGAGCCATTATCATTATTAATGGTTTCTCTCTCACTTGTTAATGGTTCACATCAGTAATCAGTAATCAAGTGGTTTCTACCATTTTTGACTTCAAGACATTTACTCACATGGATGGATTTGTACTATGGAAAGATAGATGGAGATGAAGACCTTGGATCTAGTTTAATCCATCTAGGATGCGAGGCATTTTATATTCATGACCATAAAAAGAGTTTTATGTTTGATGGTTGCATCCATCCTATATCTACTTTGAGATGGATCTTCAGATGTATTTTCATACTGTACTTTGAAACATTTATGTTCTGAGTATGGAAATTCCTACCTTAATGATGGTTATTATATTTCATTGTAATCCTTCATTGATTGTTTGAGGTTTCCAACCATGGCCTTTGATCCAATCCTTGATATGATAAAGTACTCCAATCCTCAAACTTTTCTAACTTTGCAATTTAGGGGGTAATTTGTTACACTTCATTCTTTCACCATGAAAAATGATCATCAAATTGGATCTCTGTCCATCCGATCAAGTGTCATGAAGAACTCCCTTACAAGCCAACAACTTATATAACTTGAATAAGGAGTAAATTTTGGGAAACATGGTCCATAAACCCACTTTTAGTCTCCTCCGTTGTTTCCTAGTCAGTTTCTGTGCATGTACATTTATTAACATTGATCCTTGCAAAGATATGCACTCTATCTACCAGTAAAAAGTGCACACATGACTTAATAAAAATTGATATCTAGAAGCATTTTTGGTTGCATAATTCCCAATAGAAAGCCTTCAACTCATGTTTATTTGATACTAACCTCATTTTGTATGGAGCTAATCCCCATTATTCAAGAAGACCTCATCCCTCTTTTATTGGATCTCATCCTTGGACTAAGGATCTCAATCTAATTCCTCTTGGCCTATTAATCAAGCCATAAGTGGGCGGGTTGAAAGAGGTTTCTTAGAATAATTTTATCATGGAGAAATTAGGTTGAATAGCTTATCATTATTGGACATGATTGAGACCAATGGAAGGAGCTTCATAACATGAAGGCACGAGTGTTGTAGATCTTTTATGTTTATGAAATTAATACAAAAAAGTGTTTCTTCTCACTGCATTTTTAATGGATTAATTTACAAATTTCATGGATAGTTAATGTTATTTCTATTTGTCCATTAGAATTTTGTTTGTTACAAGTCTCCTTCATCACTAATTTGAATTATTGAATCATTTATGCTGCATATGCCTTTGGGCCATTGTTGTTTCCATGTGTGCAGGTCTAGATTCAAGCATGGAGGAGCAACACAGAAAAAAGTGGTATTTTCATCAAGGATGTTGTAATAAGGTATGAATTTCCTTCTCTCAGCTTGTTAGCTTATCATTCAATAAATGGTATATTGAAAGAAGGAATTAGCCTACTTATTTTCTTGTTACTAGGCTTTTTCGAAACCTAGGGATATTGTTTGTGTCTGCACTTACGATTAGTGCTCATAACATCTATTTTCCACGAGTTCCCTCAACCCCAGGATCTCTCCCACTCAATTACTCACCGAGGCAGCTCAAACAGGGGGGAAAGTGAACATCTCAATGTTCTTGGTCAGTCAAGACCCTTAGCCAGAAGGGTTACCTCCATCATTCAAAGTTTTTATGGGAAGAGTAAGAACTTCCCTTTCGTAAAATCCTTGGCGAGTATGTTTTTCATCTTCTCAATAATCAAAATATGATGGAGTAGCACAACTCCTCTCTAAACCATGTCTTGTATATAGTGATACATTATCTCAATATTCTTGGGCTTGTTATGAAATATGAGACTCTCTTCCAATGAAATCCCACTCTTGTTGTTGTAATATATCATTGTTGTATCCAAAACCTGCTCAAACATATCTCCAAATAGCTTCCTTAAGAAAACTTCCTCACACCTAACCATGCTAGAAAAAATATACTATGCCTCAATCATGCTAAAAGCTATGGATTTCTAATTCCTTCTCATCCAAGATATCATGATAGAACCCAAGCTAAAACAACAACTTGATGTTGTCTTCCTGTCAATAACATTTCTAGCCAAGTCAAGATTTGTGTAGCCATGAAGTTATACATATCTAACAATATATCTCAAACCAAGGTTAATCATCCCATGATCAACTACATGCTTTATCATGTATAGCCATTTCGAAGTCATTATAGATTTCGATTTAGGCCTTAAAATGACCATACATCATTCTTCATAATGGATTCATACTCTTTTCCCATGGCATCCTTCCAAACTTTCTCTTTCACTTCTTCCTAAAAAATGGAAAGTTCACCCCATATAATGGTGCTCATAACTACAATTTACCCCTAGTATTAGCATGGCCTCTTTCTTTCTCTAAAGGTACCCTGGAAGTGGCATATCTCTCAACATCCTATAACATATCACAGAGCCAAAGTGATCTCTTCATGTTAGGGGGTTCACTTGGAGGAGCATCCATGGGGTCCATAGGCTCCATGGGATCATCAAAAAAATCATTCTTAGATCTCAACACAAAATTACCTTCTAGTAGGTGGAGGTATGTCCCTTACTTTTCCAAGGGAAACATCTTCATCAAAATTTTCATCCTTGCTAAACTCAATTTTCCTTTGACTAGGCACGTATAGTCTAAAACCTTTAGAATTTTCACAATATCAAGAAAATCTACCTTTATTTTTGGTGACTTCCAACTCGCTCCTCTTGTCCTTTGGAACATGAAAATACACAAGGAAACCAAATATTCTTTGATAACCAATATTAGACTTCACACTTGTAAACAGTACTTCGAGAGTTTTGTTATGCAACACTTGATAAGGAAACCTATTTTCTGTATAGGCAGATTATTTTTGGATTATCCCAAAAGGAACTTCAACAACTTTTTATCACGCAACATAACTCGAGAAACTTCCATAATTGGCCTATTTTTTCATTCAGCCACACCATTATACTTGACATTGTATGCTATAATTGTGTCTTTCTTGATTCTAGACTCCTTGCAAAAGTCAATTCTAAAACCCTCCTCCTACATCTACCCAAGTAACTAGACAACTGAGGTAAACATGATATGAGAGGTTACTATGGTAGGGTTTTACATCCTATGTGACCTTAAGGAAGCAGAATCAACAAAAAAATCAAACACAGTCATCCAACATTAGCTTCAGAATCATTAGGAGACAAGTCAGCCACTCAGACAGCCTATCCCTGGGTGCAACTATTGTTCTGTACATCTTACGTCTTAGTCATTCCCATTATATAGGAAAAAGAGCATCTAGAAACCCAATTTCTCTTTTATAGGCTTGCCTACCAGTGACCAGAGACTAAAATTGCTATTTATGTGCCAGTGACCCCAAGATTTAAGTAATTTTTTCAGGCCCAGAGCCTAGGTCACTTCCCATAATGGAGTGATATGTTAAATTCAGTGAAATTAGAGGGAAATAATGATGCCAAAACATATCATCAACATGTAACCTACAGGTGTAAACAACAGAATTTAGTGTAGGGATCTCATACTTATATGAGAATCATTCATGACCCATTGTTCCCTCATGTCATTTTCTCCATTATCATCTATTAGGCCATAGGGACATTATCCATTCATTTACAAGTAAAAACATGTTGAGAGCCACACATAGCCGTTGTCATAAAACGTACATATAACCAAGATAATAGGGACATAAATACCATAAGCATATCAACCATGAAATCCACATATACATTAGTACGTTTGCACATCAAAATCAAGAGAATGATTTTCTGATTAATGAATGCTATAAACCAATTGAAGATTGGACACCCACATTCCACCTGACCATAGAATGGTTGAGTAGAATCTCTCTTCAACCATTCACCCCCATACCATATTCCAAGCATGAATGTGGGACTCAAACGAAAAGAACCAACTGGGGCATATTGAGTCTAAACCACCTCACCCTCATCAATGGAAACCAGGCTTTACTGTAATCCATCAGATATCACTAAGTGAACACAATGAACACATCATAAAAATATTTACCATGATATCCACTTGATCATTAGCCCAAACAAGAATCGATGCCATAGGATTTCCAACCTACACCGTGAGAAATTTTCTTGTCTCCTAGTCTCTTAGGATTTACTACAATCCAAACCCAAATCACTATGACGCACTCTCTAAAATTTACCACATATTTCAAACATGGGATTACTAGGCCTAACGAAGAGAAAAACACCTCTTGGATTTACCATATATCCTGTCATTCACAGGAAAGGATTCCTGAGACCACCAAGGCAACAAAATCATAGGTTTACTGAAAACCATAGTCTAGCTCAAGGGTGACTATGATGGTGGATTTACTATGATCCAGAGTCCAGTTGAGGGACCACTTGTCCATCTGCTCTATCATTCAGAGGTCTGCCCCACTCAGCTTTGAATCCATTCGATAATCTAGATCAACCAAAACATGAGAACCCCATCACACCATGGCTATCGAGAAATGGTAAGGATAGGCTGAAAACACTATTACACCTAGCAAAATCAATGTCATGATAGAAAAGAACCACATGAAATGCCATGCATTCCAAACCTAGCAAGGAAAATACACATGCAATTCAATACCTACAATGAAGCATGTTGTAGTTACTTGATCCTTCCTTTCCCTACTTGATCTTTACCTTCTCTTACCTTCTTTACCTTTCTTGATCCAATGCCAAAATGGTCCAAGAAAACTCTAAGTGTCCAACAGTGAGAGAGAGAGAGAACAATGAGAGAGCTTCAAAACTCAACTGAGAAAAGGTTACCAACTAATCCTCAAAAGCATTTTTATGAGTGGGGTCTTTCTTTTCTTCATTTTCCATTATTTTCCTTCATTTTCCTCATTACATGAAACCTATGACCTTTCACATTCCTTGTATCCTAATTTCCATTATTTTCATAAATAAATTTGTCAAAAATGCCATTTTTCATTTCCAAAGCATTGGTCATTGCCTTTACCAATTTCCTTAGACATAAGTAATCGGATGAGCACCCCCTAGGATGCCTTTCAAAATATACAGTTTGGAATAAGTGTGACATTGATTGTGGTTATTGTTTTTTTTAACTTTTATTACATGGAATTTTCACAAGGGATGTTACAAAACCCTGCCTGTTGGGGGAAACCATCCTTGGTGTTCAATCACACATATACCTCAATAACCTGTTGAAATAAGATATACTACTCATGGAGTTTTATAACATAGCTCGATGTAGTATTCGCAATGAAGGACCTACTCAATAGGAAAACATCATGACAGCATACTGCATAATGGAGCTTTATAACATAGCTCATTACGTTATTTACAATGATCATCTCGTTGAGTGTCAACCCACATGACATCATAACGTCATGATAACATAACCGCATGATAGCATAGTAAAATGACAACATAATCATAATGAAATGACATCCATACCACTTAGTGGAGCTTTATAACATAGCTCATGGTGGTATTTACATCTATAAAAATATGTACATATAGTAATATCACCAAAATATATACCCAAAAACATGTACCAAAACATATTCCAGAACATCATATGAAAACATATACCAAAACACCATATCAAAGCATATAAAAAAAGCATACACCAAAACACCATATCAAAGCATATACCAAACACCATACAAAGCATATATCAAAACACCATATCAAAGTTGCTTTTTCTCAACCGGAAAATAAGGAAGGATACATAGCCCACATCTAATCCGCCATCTCCCATGTAGCTTCCTGATGAGCACTAGTATTGTAGCAAGGATATTGCAACTCTTGGGGCTACCAACTTTAATTCATCAACCCGGAGTTCGTTAAAACTGGGAGGTTACAGTGTTGTATACACAAATAGATGTAATGTGTCCACTCTTTGTCACTGCTAAGCTAGGGCTATAGACCACTAGGGATACTCAAACTAGCCTTCTATTGATTTAAAAAAAGTTTGATTACCAATTGCAAGAGGAGAATTTTAACCTAATTGAGAGAATTGAAATGCTCCTTACAACCGTAATGAAAGACTGAAATAGATGCCTACAAAACACATAACTCATCTAGATAATTTTTAATATACATTTCTTTCAAAAGAATTCCAATTTAACACATGTGAAATCTTAACTAACTTAAGAATGAAATATAATCTAAACAAGCACTTAATTGTTGTGTGCATGAACGGATATAAATATTTTTCCCTTTTATCTTTTTGTAAAAATGTGAATGCTAATCCTTCTTGGTTGCATGGCAGTTGAGATAGGTGTGCAGGGAAATGAGTGCAAATGGTTCATATGGATTGGGAGGCAAGCAAGGGTCTACTCCTAGCTTTAGTGATCATTTTCTCACAATTCGGGCTGAAAACAGGCCACTACATATTTTCTTACAGGATGTTTGCAAGATTTCCTAGTTCACCTATAGGATCCCTTGCTTTCCTACAGGAACATGCCTAAAGAATAGGGAGTGGTTTGTAAGGTGGTATGGAGCTTAGGGAAGGTGAGTAAGGATGAAATAAGGCAAGGGAGTGGTAGACACTCACTCATAACTCAAACCAAAGCTTTATGATGGTTGGATTTTCTCAATAAGCATGACAAGTTTTACTTGTAAAATGATAATTCGAATTGAAAACTTAGTGGCTTTTGGCGATAATGGGTGGATATGGTTTGGTTGTGGCTAATGACATAAGGTCTTCCCACTACAACAAAACCCTATGATTAGCATCCCTTTTTACTTCCTTTTTTGTGTCTAGAGCCCATTTTTGGTGTTATTTGTGTCCATTTATCAAATATGGTGCAAAACATGATGCAAAGTTTGCATCAATTTTTACACCAAGTCTTACATCAAGTTTAGCACCAGGTATTTTAATAAGTTTTGCAGCAGATTTTACACCAAGTTTTACACCAGGTTTTATGCCAAGTTTTGTGCAACCCTTTGCACCATGTTTTTCATCAAGTTTGACACCTAATTTTGTTTCACGAATTTTTGCATCCTCTATTGCATCCACTTTTTGTGTCGACACTTGCATCAACTTTTGCATCATCTCTTACATGCTCTCTTGCATCATTTTTTAAATCATTTTTTGCATCCATTTTTGCATATTTTTTTGCATCCCCTTTGTGCCAAGTTTTTCATCGAGGTTTGTGTCTAGTTTTGCATCTAATTTTGCATCTAATTTTTGTTGCATTGACTTTTACATCTTGTTTTGCATCCATATTTACATCATCTTTTTAATTTGTTATTGTGTCCACTATTGCATCCATTTTTCTTGTGCCATAATTTGCACCTAGTTTGACACCTCCCTTTGCACCCTTTTCTATTTCTAAATTTGCATCCACGATTGCATCCTCATATACATCTAGGTTTTCATTGACTTTTACGTCTATTTTTGCATCCCTTTTTGTATCCACTTTTGCGTGAATATTTGCATTAGGTTTTGTGTCTCGTATTGCATCTACTTTTGTATCGAATTTTGTTTCATCAACTTTTGCATCCTATTGTACATCCATTGTTACACCCATGTTTATGCCCACTTTTACATCCCTTTTTGCATCTTATTTTGCATCTATCATTACATCCATGTTTGTTGTGACACAATGTGTGCCATGTTTTGTACTTATTGTTGTAGCTATGTTTGCTTTCAAATTTGCATCCATCTTTGCATCCTCTTTTGCATAAAATATTGCATTTACTTTTTCATCCACTTTTGTGTTGGGTTTTGCATCTCATTTGGTATATTCTTTTTCATGTACTTCCATTGCATCCAATTCTGTTTCTCCTGTTGCACCCGTGTTTTCATCCACCTTTACATCCGTTATAGCATCATGTCTTGCATCTAATTTTGTATCTTTTTTTGTTACTATTATTACATCCACTTTCTCATCGACTTTTTTTGTGCTATGATTTATGCCATATATTATGCCTATCCTTGAAACCCACATTTTCTTCCACTATTGCATCCACATTTTCCTCATCTTTTGTGTACAATTTTGCATCAAATATTGTTTACGTTTTCTGCATCCCATTTTGAATCTACTTTTACATCTACTTTTGATTCATCGAATTTTGAAACTAGTTTTGTGTCCACTATTGCACCCATGTTTGGCCCATGTTTACATCCCTTTCTGCATCCAAGTTTTCCTCCTTTTTTCATTCAAGTTTGTGTCTTTTTCTTTTGCATTCATTGTTGTATCCACATTTGTTACACCACAATTCATGCTAAGTTTTATGCCTACTATTGTTCCCATGTTTTATTCCACTTTTTCATCTATGTTTGAATCCTATTTTGTGTTTAGGTTTAAATCAACTATTGCATATACTTTTTCATCCACTTCTACCAATTTTTATATCTTTTTTTGCATATACTTATGTTGTGTCCACTCTTCATCCAATTTTATATCTTTTTTTACCCCCATTTTTTTTGTTCACTTTTGCATCCCTTTTCCAACACACATCATATTTTTGGCATTGATGATATTTCTTATGACATTGAAAATTATGAAAAACTGATGACAATGTCAATAATTATGATGATGATGACATGAATTGCGATTGTTATCATAATGACAATGATGATAAAGATGATGGGGGTTACAATGACTATGATGATGACGATGCTAATGACCTTGGCCATTCTTCCTAATTTTTAAATTTTGTCATGGTCATAATAATAATAATTATCTTTGGTGTCATGTTCCAAGTCATCATCATCTGATCATCATTATCATTATTTTCATCTTGGCCATCATCAACAACAATAATGACATGAATGATGATTCTGATGTTCATGATGAAGATGACAACAATTATGACAAAAATTATATTAGTTATGATGACGGTGATGATGACAATTATAAAGACGATGATAATGGTAGTGATGATGATGATCATCGATCATCTCTAAAAAATAAAGTTGTTATTTCTCTTGAATATATCATGTGTCCTAACAACCCTTTTCAAGCACTCGTAACATTTTTTGGGTTGATGATATTTCTTACGATACCTATGATTATGAACAATTGATGACAATGTCCGTAATCATGATGATGATGATGATGATGACATGAATGGTGATTATGACGGTAATGAAATGATGACAATAATGATGATGATGATGGTAGTGATGATGGCGATAATAAAGATGATAGCCCTCCCTCTAAACTAGGTAGGTACTCATAATGAGACAAAAAATACACTCAAGTTGAAATATTCATATAAGAAGGGATCTGGATTTATAAGCATCACTGATGATTTACATCATCATTGCCAACATTGTCAAAATAGCAAGGCCTTAACTAACAAGTTCATCTCTCCATTAGGTCAGAACACAATGTTCTGAGGCATAAATTTGGACACCACTGCCTCTCTAGGCACTTACCCCGCCAGGATTTTCACTAGGTATGTACTCACATGATCATTTCCTAATCCACTATCATAATTTTTGACACCAGGAAATTTTAATCCTCGGGACTATTATTATCTTGGAATAATGTACTTGTCTCATGGTGGTTAGTCCTAGTCAAAATACAAATTCTCAAAGAATATTGGTCCTGGATGTTTATCCAATCCACCATTCTCCCTACTGGTGTCTTTACTAAGCTTAGACTATTAGTCCTTGCCATAGTACATGGTACATGGATATTATGGTGTCTACCGTCACTCCCTCTCAACCAGAGAGGAGACATCCACAAGCATAAGATTTTGTCAAGAATGCCCATCATTTCCATAGAGAATAATATCATTAATTTTTTTCATCACATGATGCCTTTATGATTAAGCATTCATAGATTCGTGGTAAAATATTTCCCATTTTGTCATTTGTGATGAAATAAAATCTAAAAGTGAAAGCCAAAATCATTAAAGATACACTATAATGATTTATCTAAGTCTAAACTCTAAGGTTGAAGTGAAAATTCATGTAAATGTTATATCTAAGAGTTGTGCCAAACTTATGAAAACCTTATTCCCTAAGTCCTATATATAAGAAAGAGAAAAAGAACAAAAAATAAGGCCCAATGAATGGTAACTCATGTATTCACTCCCTTTTTGGAAAATATATGAATATATACACTCCTAGTCACACTTGATCACATGTTTCTGATGGTTAAATCATGAAATCCTCTTTTCCCCTTACATTTTCACTTCATCATTTAAGCACCTAATTGAGGATCTATGGAATGTTTGTTGCCTAAGGGTTTAATGTCTAATATTGGTTTGTTTATGTCATACTGCTATGAATTTATGTGATGTAGTGAAATACATAAGTTTGTGAAGTTATTAGAATAATGTATTAAGTTAGTCACCGCACACATGTGTATTACATCTTGTTGATCCACATGTGTGGGTTGGAGACTCATTGCTTGACAACTTTAATGGAGACTACTTTATGTCTTTAATGGTATAGCTTACAAAATATCTTGTTAAACATGGTGATTCATCCTTTATTTTCCTCGAGACACTCGATAATATTGAGTCACTCCTAATAATCCATGGATATGGGGAGTATAAACTACTTGTGCTAGAAATAAAATTGAGAAATAGAGGTTTTCCATTTGTGATATTGGAGTCATAGACATTGGATACATGGTAGTAGTCCTCGATGTCAATTAACTAAAATTGCATTCTCATAACGCGAAAAGAGGTAAACAAATTGGTAACCTTGATGTCATGATCATTTCAAATAATAACCATTCTACCCATGTATCTCTAAGCATCAATCACTACTACTTGGAAATTCCTCCCCCATTTTCTAATTATATGAGGTAGAACCTCACTTAATATTTTTGTTTCTTATATCAACATTATTGATGGGTGCTTTGCCTACCATTTTTCTTTTAGGAGTCTTTGTTTTCCTTTACTATTGAGGCCCCTCATGTTCCATGAGACTGTTTTCATCAAGAATTTACACAATCAAGAAGTATAATGTGACTAAAAAAAAACATGTAGTGCTTAGACAATTCCACTTCATTACTCCTATATTTCCTTAACCTGGGACCGAATGGTGAACATGATGGCCTTAAGGGAAATTTACCAATGAAAATCTAAAAAAGAGGTAACTTTTGACTTTATCACGTACAATTTAATATACTAAAAAAAATATGCGTAACAATTTCATCAATCAATGAATCATTGCATTATAAAATACAATCTATAAACCTTTTGGGAACATTTTGTTAAACAATGCTTAAACACCAACATATTTAATATTAATATTTAACAATAATATGGACAATAACAACATTTTGATCAACTAAATAACATATTATCAAGCCTAAAAAATGTCACTAGAAGAAAACTATAAATCCTGCAACTAATGAAAGTGACCACTCAAGGCCACCATAAGACAATTAGTCTATTAAAACCAAGATTAATGGGGACATAGATCTACAAAGGACAAAGGCAAACCTATTTTAACTTTATTGTTTGATTAGGTTAAAGATGAACATTTCAAGATATAATGAAGAACATAATTAGTTTTATTGCATTAAGAAAACCCAAGCACATTATATAACTTAGCAAGGAAGAGATGTATAATACCCATGTCAGCGACAAAACGCATGGCATTAAGTTTACTTTTTTATATATAATTTAAACTCCGATCATAAATAAAAATTTAGCATGAATGGAATGTTAAAATCCATTTTTAAAAAAAAAAAAAAAAAAAAAAAAAAAAAAAAAAAAAAAAAAAAAAAAAAAAAAAAAAATTCTCATAGAAAAAAAAATACGAAAAAAAAATATTTTTTAGAAAATAAAAAAACTAAAACTAAATATATATAAAAAAAAAAAGACTAAAACATAGGCAAACTAGAATTTGAATTTGACACTCTTGTTCACTTTCGGAAACTCATATGGTGGAATGTGATCTCTTTATCCTCATCTTTAGCTTTTTCCTAAAAAATAAAAGCATACAAAAGTGAGAAAGGGCCATAAAGCATGGGGAAGCTTTTTCCTAAGCAAAAAAGCATCTAAAAAGTGGAAAAGGCCATTTTTATATGAGTAAACATTATTCACCCAAAATATTTTTTCCAAATTGATCTAATGAGGAATTTGGGAAATCTTCATAGCCTTCACTTTCCTATATATTGGAGACTTGGCCATTAAGAAAATGATGGGAATTCTTGTATTGTCGTGCTGTTGAGATCTATCTTCAGAGGGAGAGATTTGGAGCTAGGAGTTGGGGGAGGTGTTGTTGCAACTACATCTGATTGTTGTAACATTCCTCCAACTCCTTCATTAATATAGATTAGTTGTTCTTCCTTCCATATGTTTCTATTCATTATTTACTTATTCTATTTAACTAATGAATGTATGGGATTTTGGTTTATATTTATTTATTAAATAATATTTATATGTTTTTGATAGTTTCTGTTATCAAGATATTATGTTATGAAGGTTGCTTTATTCTCTCTCTTATGTGGAGGACCAAACTTTGGAGCTAGCTAGGAGCGCTTCCTAGCTATAATAAAAACTCCAAGAAGATCTGCATGTGAGGACTCACAAGAATTCCTTCCCTTTTTATTAATCTATACTCTACATCTTGATCTACTAAGAATCTTGAACCTTAGAACAACCTTTCTCTTAATTGGTCTATCCTAGGTTTTCGGGATAAACTGAGAGGGTTTTATGTTCTTCTAACCATGCATTAAATCATATAGAAAAATGCTATGTAGAAACTTTAATATATTTCACTATGTAAATGAAATTAGTAAAATGAACCCATAGAGGGGGTAATAAATGGAAATAAAAGTAAAACTCTAAACAAGAAGCCAAAAGTGGATGTAACCATGGATGCAAAATTGGGTGTAGAATTAAATGTTAAACTAGCCATGAAAACAAGATGCAAACAATGACACAAAAAGGGTTTTAAAGTAAAATTAAAAAAGGGTGCAACATTAGACACAAAGAAGGGAACAAAATAGGGCATATGAAAGGATACCAAATTGGGCACAAACAAGGATGCAAAAATGGACACCAAAATGAGGATGCAAAGAATGGTGTAAAATTAGGTTGCAAAATTGGGTGCAAAAATGATGTAATAAAAGACACAAAAAATATACAAAATGGGACTAAAAAAGGGTGAAACCAAGGATGTCAAAAATTATGCATAACTAGATGAAAATTAAAACTAAAATTTTCTATTTTGTTGTAGTGTCCTGCAATGTAGAAACTCCTACAACATATACATCAGTGCCGACATTTATCCATAAATCATCTCAAAACAAGAAGGGTTTACAAAAATATAAGAAAATAGAATTTACATCATTTATTGCCAGTTTTATGCATGGGAATGCTTGAAACCTTTTATGACAGCCACATGAGATCTAATGAAAGACTTAAGATATAAGAAATGACAAATGCAACCTATCTTCTAAAACTGAAACATGATGACCCAATTAGTAGAAAAACCCTAAATTTCATAAGAAATCAAAATTCTGTCTTTTTGGGATGAATGGCAATTGTTCCTCAAGCATTGGTCCCAAGAAGGGAGGAATGAGGTAAAAACCACCTATTATCATCCTTTTTTAAATATTTTCTTATTTCTAGAATGTTACTATTAGAGCTATTCACAAATGGTAGCAAAATAATCAAGTCTACCAATACCTACAATTTAACAACCCCAAAATCAAGTTAACAACTAACTCTGAGATAACCTAGACATACAACTATAGTAAGAGAAACCTTTGCTACTAGGGTTGGGTCCTAACACAAGAACTTCATCCCTCTGAGTCAACTCAGTGCTACATCAAGGGGATGCTGCTCATTTTCATTAACATATCAAAAAATACATAAGAATGTTTGGTCACAATCCTTCAACTCGAAAAATTCTCAGTTATATTGCATAAAAAATTTGAATCCTAATGAGGCTCTAGGCCTCTTTATTTATAAAATTGAATCTGCCAACAACTTCCTTAAATGTAGGGAGGCTTGGCTCCCAATATTGATTTTAACTGGTTCTTAACTATCACTGGCTTGGCCGCTAATGATCCTCATGACTCAAATGTCTGCAACTCCGAGCTGGTGCGATTTGATTGAGGGATCTTTGAGTGAGTAAGGAGTTAATGAGGGAGATCCTATCTCCTATAATCTCTCCTTCTTGTCTCATTCAATTTCCTACAACCTAATTAGCCATAATTTTCCCCCAAAACATGCAATCAATGCATGTTAGGCCACTAGACATTACATCTTACTTTTACTCATCTCATTAAGAAAAATATAATTTAAACATGTAAAGAATTATGAGAAGAGTTTATTTTAGTAAGCTAGAGGTACATTAAGGTCCATATATTTTACCCATTGATGAGACACATAACTTCATTGGGCCCAACTCTCTTTCATTTCACTTTAACTTGCTCTATTTCTCTGTTTCGGAGCATGAGCACATTTTTCTGCAATGTGCACTAAGGCTCTAGCTGGAATTCTCCATTTGGTTCCACCTGTAATATATACTAGTCAATCACATGATCGAAATCCTTAACATACCTCTTAAGAAAAGATACATGGAAAAAAGCATGTAATTTCACTGCTGAAGGTAGTGCAAGTCCACACGTGACTGGCCCAATCCCCTTAATGATACTAAAGGGTCCAAAAAGTCATTGTACCAGCTTGGCACAATATCTAATCCACAAGGAGCTCTTCATCAGTTTCACGTGCAAGTATGCCTATTCCCTAACCTAGAACTCCTTGAACAACATGTTCATATCTACATAAATCTTTTTCCTATCCTTGCTACCTTTAGATTCTTCTTAATCACCTACATTTCTTGTTCCATGTCCACCGACATATCCGGTGCAATCAATACCCTGCTAAACATATCACTTCAATTTATGGGAGTGTTACAATTCCACCCATACAATGGCTGAAAGGGACTCATCCTCAGTGACTATTGATAACCATTGCTATATGTGAACTCTACCAAGGGGAGATACTCTTCCCACTTTCATTATTGATGCATCACATACATCCTCAACATGTCCTCCAATACCCTATTGTCCTTGCCCATTTTTCCATCTGCCTATGGATGGTAAGTTGTACTTAAGGTCAAATCTATGCCCAAACTTGCAAACAAATCCTTCCAAGACTTGGAAGTGAACTTCGCATCCCTGCATGACAAAATATTCTTTGGAAAAACATGCAATCTGACCACATCTCCAATGAATACTTGTTCTACATCACTAGCTGAGAATGTAGACTTCACTAGAATGAAATGTGCAACCTTTGTCAACCTGTCCACAATAACCATGATGGAATCATGTTCTATCACTATCTTCAGCAACCCTATGTTGAAATCCATGTAAATAACCTCCCATTTCCATTCTGGAATCACGATTGGCTGTAGCAGTCCACCCTGATGTTTACAACATTCCTTCACTCACTGAAAATCAAAGCATCTAGCCACAAACTCTACTCCATCCTTCTTCAGATTCAACCAATAATAATATCTCTTCATTGATGTTAGTGTCTTTTTATAACTTGGGTGACCCGAATATGTTTTTTCAAGAAATGCCCTCAAGATCACCCTCTTGAGCTCACTGTTATTTGACACATATATCCTATCTCAGAATTTGACTAATCCATCCACTGTAAGGCAATAATCCACACACCGTGCACCTACACCTACACATGTACATGTGCCTGTGACTGTACTTGTACTGCCACCTGTACATGTACCATCACCGTGCTACAACCAGTGCACAATATCCATATACCTAAAATCCTAATGACCTACGTGTAGTATCATCTCCTGTAGATCTATCCCATATGAACTCATAACTGCTAAGTGATATACATGTATCCACCTATTGAGAGCATATGCCACCATGTTCTCTTTACCTTTGATGTACCTGATCTTGAAATCAAGCTCAATAATCATAGGTATCCATCTATCTTGGCTGGCATCTCGATTTAGCTGGTAAAGTAAATACCTCAACCCAATGTGATCACTCATAAGTACAAACCTCCTGCCAAGAAGATAGTGTCTCCACATCTTCAAGGCATGTATAATCATTTCTAACACAAGATCCTATGTCAAGTAGTTCTTCTCATGATTGTCTAGTTTCTATGATGCATAACATACTACCTGTTAATCCTACACATGGACTCCACCAAGTCCTCTCTTGTAAGCATTTGTGCATACTACAAACTCTTTGTTTGTATTTTCAATCTGTAGCACTAGTTCATGTGTCAACAACTGCTTAAGTTTCTCAAAGCTAGAGTCACAGTCCTCTATCCATTTGAACTTCTTACCTTTCCTTTGCAATGATGTGATAGGATAAGTAATCTGTGAGAAGTTCCCAAAGAACATCTGATAATAGCCTACCAGACCCATGAAGGGTCTCACCTCATCTACACTCTTAGGAGCTACCCATTCCATGATGACCCTTATCTTTTCTAGATCTACTGCAATACAATCCTTGGTGATAACATGCCCCAAGTAATGTACCTCAATCTAAAAGAAACTACACTTGTTGAGCTTAGCATACAAGTGATGCTCTCTCAACAACTTCAACGCTACTGCTAAATGATTGACATGTTCTTCCTGATTTTTAGAATATACCAATATATCCTCAATGAACACAATAACAAACATATTCAAATATGGATGTAACAAACTATTAATCAATAACATTAATGTAGATGGACCATTACTTAAGACAAATGGAATAATAACAAACACATAATGCCTATACCTAGTCTAGAAAGTTGTCTTGTAAATGTCCTCCTCTTTAATGTGTACCTGATGGTATCCCTGTCTAGATGCATTGAAATTCTTTTGCATTGCCACATTCTCTTTTTCATCTACATGTTGAGGCCTTACTCTCTTAGGTTGTCGTTTACCTCTAAATTTGTCTTTTCCCTTCCATCCCTACTAGGATTCATTCTTACGCTTTGATTGTTCATAAAAATGATTCAATTTCCCAATAAATTCCTCTAGTTATTGAGGCTCATCATACTCAACCAGGTCTATAAATTCTAATGTAAAACCACTGACAAGTCCCTGAACTTTAGCCTTCTCATTAGTAAGATACAATAGGTACCTCAATAGCTCTAGAAACTTTTTCGTGTACTCTTCATCTATCATTGATCCCATGTTTAGCCCATAGAATTCTTTAGCCTTACTTTCATCTTACCTCTCTGAAAAGTATTTCTTCCTGAGAACCATCTTCAATGCTCACTAGCTCAAGTCATCTATCCTAATGCCTCTGACTCGCTTAATACCTTCCCACCAAAGTCATGCTTTACCTTTCAAGATGAAGATATTTATTCTAGCCTTCATATTATCTATGTACTTATTCAACTCAAATAATTTGTTCATCTTAAGTATCTTAGCCTTTGCCTCTTCTAACTTCTTCACATCTCCATCAAAAGTAGGTGGTTTTTCTTTCTTGAATTCATCTTATAAGTATCCCCTATCATTCCTCCTGTAAGGATGATAGTGATGGTCATCATGATCTCTATGAGAACCAGAACTAGTATAGTACCTATACTCATCGCCCGTTCTATACAAAGTTTCCAACAACCTGCCATCTATCATTGTATCAGATAGATCTGAATTGTGTCTACCACTTGACCTACCTTCATATGCCCCATTAGTTCTATCCTCATGGCCATGGCTGATCTGAGGCGACCCTTGTTGTTACAAGTTTGGCAAAGTCTGGAGAAGTATAACATTAACTTCTGCTTGTTCCTCTTATGCCTATATGATCTGGTCATTATCTTCCTTACAACTCCTTATGTCTTCCTTCAATCTTCTCAATGTATCAGCCAAATCAAAAGTGTGCCCTGCGCCACGCTACTCATCTAATGCATAGGGAGATTCTATGTATTCTACCACCTTGCTAGTCATTTGATCTCTTTCCTACAATGCATAATATGTCAAATAAACCAAATCACAATAAATCAACATAGCTTATCATAATTGGGGGAGGATACCTTGTCTGTAGGATCATTAAATCAACATCATACATTTACAACATATAGGCATACACAAATAAATGTATCAACACATAAACATCACTCTAGTTAGGGTCCAATCATCAATGCGAGGCCATATCAACAATGCATGCTATGACCTCATGCATGACAACAACCTTTACTCCATTATACACATTTCCACATGCAACCAATAATATGCATAAGTAGTGCCTAACCAACTACACATATGCATAAATGCATGTAGTAGAGAATTAGCGATTAATTCTTGTAATCAACCTACAAGAATAATACATATAATCAAAATATTAAAGAATGTAGCCTAACATACAAGGATGCAAGTAGGTGACATGAAATCAACATGTAAGCGACATGTAACAATATGAAACTAGTCATATACTCATGAAAAAAGCATTCCACAAAATCAACATCCAATTCAACATGCAAACCATACTACAACCATAATAAATCCTCCAGTAATTGTATCAAGCACATGGAATGAATGTGTAAGAGACACACATGTGACTGACATGCATGCATGATCAACACACACCACCCATCCAGTCCAAGGGGTGAACGATGCTCAGATACCACTCCCTGACACCCTCCTCCCATATCTACCGAAGCAACCAGCTAACTAGGGTAAACATTAGACGAGAGGCTACTATGATTGGATTCAACCTCTTATGTGACCTTAAGGAAGTGGAATCAATGGAGACATTAGAGACAACCATCCAACATTAGTTTCAGAATCATTAAAAGACAATTCATCCACCCAGATAGCCTATCCCCGGATCCCACTAATTTTCTCGACATCTTAGGCCTCAGTGGTCCCCATGCTATAGGCAAGAGAGCATCCAGAAACCCAAATTCGCTATCACAGGGTTGCCTCCCAGTGAACAGAGACTAAAATTTCCAGTTATGTGTTAGCAACCTCAAGATTTAAGCCACTTTTTTAGGCCTAGAGCCCGGGTCACTACATAGAATTGGGTGATACCTTAAAATCAGTAAAGGTACAGGGAAATAATGATGCCAAAGAAATAAGTTGAACACGGCCTTAACCAAACCCTTACTAGCCATGACAGGCATTTAGCCAAACATATCATCAACATGTAACCTTGTTAAGCCCCTATAATACTAGTGTAACCCCTTATTGTTATTAGTACAACCCACTTATTATATTGATGTACCCACATAGTGCCCATATTGTTACTATTGTGCCCCATAGAGGCCCACTATTGTTATTATTGTGCCCTTACATTATTATTATTATGTAGGCTCTGATTATGTTATGACCCCTTAGACTCCTATATATACAAAGGAGGTCTTTTCATTTGTATCATCCAAGAATTCTTCATTTATGTAATGTAAAGGAGGTTTCCCCCTTGAAGAGGCTGAATTCTAAGGCGTTGATATATCTTTTCTATCTTTTCTTGAGCTGGTTTCATAACATTTGGTATCAAAACTTTGGATTCTAGGGTTTCGCTGCTCCAAACAAGTCATCGTGGAATTTTCGATATAACATTTTTCCTGCGACATTTCAGAAGCTAAAAACAAAACCCATTTGAGAAGACATCACGCTAAATCTCGAGTCTAAATTTTAGATCGTTTTGAGCTATATTTGCAGCGATATGATTTGAGGATGTTGGTCATTTTGCAGACTCCTGAATTACATTCCAAACAGGTGACCTCGGGAAAATCGTGATAACTTTTTCTCTAAGACTTGGATTGAAATTTCGTAAGAAGGTATAGAAGGAGGACGGATTTTAGTTTCTTGTATATATTTTTCAGAGCCAAAGGTCAAAATAGTGACTTGTGGCACGTCGTACACGTTCGCTCTACTGATCTAGTCTATAATCAAGTCACTGTGGGAGATTTTGCATAACACTTCCTTCAAGAATCCAATTTGGATCAGACTAGTGGAATTGGAAAGAGAACACAGAGGGCTACTGTAGGCTGCAATTTCAAAACTTAAATATCCAAAAGTACATAGTTACAGTTGTTTCAAGATCGAGCTTCTAAAATCAAGAAAAAGCAAGATGAGGAAGTTTGATGGCAAGGATCCCGTAAATTGGATACTTCAGATGGAGCAATATTTTGATCTACATGGTGTACTGCTGTTACAAAAGGTATGTATTACATCTTCATATTTAGAACCAGATCAATTTTTATGGTATGAAGGGCTTTGTTCTCATAAAAAACTTGTTACGTGGTTAATTTTCAGGAAGGAAATGATAGCACATTATGAGGATACAAAGAGCAACACCTTCTTTAGAGCAACACCACAGCAATTGTATAGAGTAAAAGGGCTTTATGACATAGTGGAAAGCAAAATGATATAAGTGTTTTCAATGTACATTAAAGATGGAAGTGTTGTTTCTCCTAGCCTTCCACAACCTACAAGGGTTACACCACAACAATTGGAAGAAAAAAGAGAAAAAGGGCTTTGTTACAATTGTGATAGAAAATGCACTAAAAGTCATAAGTGTGCTGAGAAGAAATTATTTTACATAGAATATGAAGAGGAGGAAGAAAAGGATCAAGAAACATCAAAAGAAGAGGATATACACCAAGACCCCACCCCAGAGAAAGAAGAAATGAATCATACCATATCTTGTAAAGCATTGGAAAGAATTACCACTCCCCAAACTCTCAAGATAGAAGGACATATGAAGAAGAAAATGGTGCAAGAAGTGAAAGATCACATCGAGAAAGAAGAAATGAATCCAACCATATCTTGTAATTCATTGGTAGAAATTACCACTCGTCAAACTATCAAGATAGAAGGACATATCAAGAAGAAAAATGTTCAAGAAGTGAAAGATCACATCAAGCATCAAGAAATGAATCTGACCATATATTGTAAAGGCTTGGAAGAAATTACCACTCCTCAAACTCTAGAGATAGAAGGACATATCGATAAGAAAAAGGTTCAAGCAGTGAAAGATCACATCGAGCATCAACGACAAGTTCTCCAACTTTTAAAGGATAACGCCACTTCGGTGAAAAATCAAACGAAACAACACGTAGATCAACATCGTAGTGAATTTTTTTTGATGTAGGTGATTGGGTATTTTTACTGCCACATCTCAAGCAAGCTATTTATGAGAAGGAAATGTTGGCAATACTATATGCACTTAAGAAATGGCGACCTTACCAAATGGGAAGACACTTAAAGGTAAAAATGGATCATGATAGCCTTAAATACTTTTTAGAACAACTATTATCTTTAGAAGAACAAAAGAAATGGGTCACAAATATGTTGGGTTATGACTTTGACATCATTTATAGAAAAGTGAAGAAAAATTTTGTTGTAGATGCACTCTCAAGAAAGGATGAGGAAGTGGAAGCATTGTTTTGTGCTATTTCTATTATCCAACCATATTGGATAAACGAAGCAAGGGATGAATGGAAGAAAGACAAAGAAGTATGGCCACTTATTCAAAAGTTTCAAAAGATCCCAATTCAAACAATATTGCCAGAAATTGAAGAGGAAGGAAAAATCATATTGGAACCTGGGGCAGTCACAGAAACAAGAGCCTGCCAGCTACAAAATTGATCAATTTTAGAGTACCTCATGAAGTGGAGGAACTTACCTGCTAAAGATTCCAAATGGGAGGACAAGAATTTTGTACAGAGGCATCAATAACTACTCAAGCATTGAGGACAACAATTTTTGAAGGAGAGGGGCATGTTAGGCCCCTATACTACTAGTGTAACCATTTATTGTTATTAGTATAACCCCCTTATTATATTGATGTACCCATGTAGTGCCCATATTGTTACTATTGTGCCCCATAGAAGCTCACTATTGTTATTATTGTGCCTTTACATTATTATTGTTATGTCGGCTCTAATTATATTATGATCCCTTAGACCCCTATATATAGAAAGGAGGTATTTTCATTTGTATCATCGAAGAATTGTTCATTTGTGTAATGTAAAGGAGGTTTCCCCCTCGAAGAGGCTAAATTCTAAGGCGCTCAACTATCTTTTGTATCTTTTTGTGAGTTGGTTTCATAACAAATACTTATTGCTACGAAAATGTGCATACTGTATCCCACTGAATTCTGGAGTCTCACTCTAATATCCACTCTTATCCCTGAGTGTGCTATAATATGGCTCCATTGATAGTGCCCAAATCTGGGCTGGCCCAATTTGACAAAAGAAACAACTGAGAAATACAAGGCTAAGATGGCGTCGACACCTAAATTAAAGGACGATACATAAGCGACAATACTCAATTGAAGAGATAAGCAACATGCAACATAATGTTATGGTGGGTACCTATACCATAGAGATGGGATTTGTTTAACCACCTCTTGCAACTATAAACAGAGCAATATGCCTCCAAGAAAGTGAAGAACAATAGTATAGTTGTAGCTACGAGCGATAGGAATTTCCATGACTTGAAGATATGAATTTTCAGACAATCTACCATGATAACATTCCATTTTCTATTATAACATCTGTTTAAGTCCTTTATAACTTTGTCTAGATATGTAACTTTTGAGAGATCAATGCACTCACCCATGTTTTTCCACATGCTCGTAACCTGTTCGTAATTGGAAAGTCTTCCGTGCTCTCTCAGAAATCTCACATAATTTTTGTAGTCGATCAACCCGTTCATGAAATCTGTGTATTGTCTTAAAACAAGTGTGCCCGATGCTGCAGAAGCTTCAAATGCCACCAGATTTCTCAGAATTACCTCTGTGTTGGTGCCCAAATTTACTTTGGGGAGGTAAAGCATGGCAGTTTTCTCATCGAATTTTATTTTTGTTAGGTCGACATAGCTGGGAGAGAACTCCTGCAAAATATAAATCTGCCATAGAAGGAATATTCAACTCGTTTCGAGATGGTGGTATGAAACTAACAGAGGGCTCTTCCCCAGTTTTGATGGCGTCTTTACTGACAAGAAGGGCCAATACTCTCTTAAGCCTTCTTAGAACAGGTCGGATCCCAAGTGTAGAAAGAAGAGGCAAGAGAAACTTCAACATTCATTGCGACAACTCATTGATAAATTAAATGGGCAGAACATTAATAGCAGAGACAATCTTCCACATTCGTCTGAAGGCCTGTGTAACAATTGAAATATTTGCAATAACAAATGTGTCATTTTCTACTTCATCAATTGGATTTGGACTTTTATTGTTGGAACCGCAAGGGATGATAGTGTTGGAAGAATCACCGCACCTCTATGGAATCCGTAATTTCCACCGTGGGTGTAACACCTGCGGTGATGTGACAGGGCGCGCGCGTTCCTCACCTACGCGAAAATGACTAAGGCATGAAACACACCGTTTATAGGTGAGCCAAGGCGTGAACGGGTGGTGGGCGAGCCGACTTGGTGAGGAGCTTCACACATAACTTGAAGGCGTTGGCGTGTTGGTTGAACGGTGGTATTGGTGGGTCGGCCGTGGGAAGTCGACACACACATGGAGCGTATAAACATGATGGTAAGAGCTCGTTTGAAGACATCATCTCATCGCATCTCTTCATCGCTTATGGTCTATCACATAAGGTGAAGTGCGAAGGGGTGAACGCATTACCGCAGCTCGGTTGGGTAGATACTCCCGCTGGTCGGGCGAGGCGACACGAGACAGCAGCGCGGGTGAGGTGTGGGTGACTCGCACATCGGGCAAAGGTACACGGGACGAGGGCGTGGGTAACCGCTCACCCACCGGGTGAAGGCACACGGACGACGGCATGGGTGAACCGCCCGCCCACGGGTGAATGCACACAGTTGTGGAGGGCGCCTGATACATGGTTGTGGTTCATGCGGGTGTGCACGGGCGCGCCTGCCCGTTCGGGCAGGGATTGTATTGTATATTTTGGTGAAGGTGGAGGTGTGACCGCCGTGCGCTCTTGCACGGGTGGGTGCCGGCCTTGGGTTATAACGCCGGTGGAGCGACGCTCCCGGCCATTGTAACGAAATCTCATATATAATAAAAAGAAGTCTTCTCTTGCATATTCTTGATGTTCTTGTTATCGTTTATCATGTTGTTATAATGGTTTCTGCACATTATAATATAATTGAAGATTTTTATACATGAATGAAGGCGTAGTTCGTAAAGTAGCATAACTATGGAAAAGGTTGGTTACTTAAGCGGTGCCGCACCCGACTAATTAAAGGAAAAAAGAATTTGGGGCATGATAGGTGGTGTCAGAGTAGGTTCACAGGTGGTGAAGCCATTGGTGAATGATGAACGAAGTAAATGAATATGCATGCAAGGACAAGTTATGGAGAAATCATGGATGAATAGTTTGGGTTTCGTGGACTTGATGGTCCGTGGCAAGACCATTCAAGCTCTTGTGGACACAGGGGCCACTCATAACTTTATGACGACATGGTTGGCAAGAGAGGTCGGACTGATGATCCTCCCATTGAGCATGGAGGTCAAGGCAGTGAACTCTAGAGCTAGGGTGGCGGGTTTGGCACACGAAGTGCCGGTGCAGATAAAAGACTGGACGGGTCAGTTGGACTTCACGATGATGGAGATGAAAGACTTTGATGTGATACTTGGAAAGGATTTCTTGAAGGGAAACAGGGCTATTGTTGTCCCCTTCTATGATGAGGTGGTGCTGGTTGGAAAGTCACAAACTTGGACTTTGCCCACTCATAGGCAAAGGAGGGAAGTCAAGGTGCAACATGTTTCTGCACTGAGTTTGGAGAAGGCTATGAAGGAGTCAGATATGGAGACATATGCAGTGATGTTCAAGGGAGTCGAAGGTGATGGAGTGGGGATACCTGTTCCAACTGAGATTTTTGATGTGTTGGCCGATTATGTGGATTTGATGCCTGATGAGCTACCGAAGAAGCTTCCACCAAGGCGTGCAATAGACCATAGCATTGAGCTTGAACCAGGGAAGCAACCCCCGGCAAGAGCACCTTATCATTTATCAGGGCCTGAGTTGGAGGAATTGAAATGGAAGCTAAAGGAGTTAGCTGATGCAGGTTTCATTAGACCTTCAAGGTTCCCTTATGGAGCTCCGGTATTATTCCAGTGAAAGAAGGATTCCAATGACCTACGGATGTGCTGTGACTACCGTGCATTGAACAAGCAGACGGTGAGAAATAGGTATCCTTTGCCATTGGCTGCTGATTGCTTTGACAAGCTTGCGAAAGCCCAAGTGTTTTCCAAGCTGGACTTGAGGCATGGGTATTATCAGGTGTGGATTGCCGAAGGAGATGAGAAGAAGACCGCGATCATAACAAGGTATGGTAGCTTTGAGTTCCTTGTTATGCCATTCGGGTTGTGCAACGCTCCTGCTACATTTTTCACTTTGATGAATGATGTTCTATGACCATACTTGGATTCGTTCGTAGTGGTGTACTTGGACGATATAGTGGTGTACAGTGACAACATGGAGGATCATAAGAAGCACTTGGCAATGGTGTTCAAGGCAGTGAGGGAGAATCAGTTGTTCTTGAAGAAGTCTAAGTGTGTGTTCGCTCAGACCGAGATTCCGTTCCTTGGGCATATTGTTGGTCAGGGGTACATACGGATGGAGCCGAGCAGAGTGAAGGCTATCGAGGACTGGGTTGAACTGAAGAATGTCCATGAAATGAGGGTGTTCTTGGGCATGACCAACTACCAACGAAAGTTTATAGAAGGTTACTCCAAGGTGACATCGACACTGACTGACTTATTGAAGAAAGACAAGGGGTGGTGTTGGATGGATAAATGTCAAAAGGCATTTGATGACTTGAAGAGAAGGATGGTTACAGCGCCAATACTGAAGTTGCCTGACTTCGGGAGACCGTTTGAGGTACACACTGATGCTTCAGATTTTGCCATAGGAGGGGTTCTTATGCAGGGTGGGCATTCGGTGGCGTATGAGAGTCGGAAGTTGCAGGATAGAGAACGAAGGTATCCGGTTCATGAGAAGGAGATGACTATGATCATCCATTGTCTTCATGTGTAGAGGCATTACCTAATTGGGAAGCTGTTTGTTGTCAAGACTCACAACGTTGCAGCAAGTTATTTTGCATCACAACTGAAGCTTTCTGCGAAGCAAGCTCGTTGGAAGGACTTCTTAGCAGAGTTCGACATGTCTATTGAGTATAGACCGGTTAGACACAATGCGCTAGTAGATGCCCTTAGTAGGAAGGGACAACTTGCAGCATTGGAGGGTGAAGACCGGGCAACAAGGAGTAGAAGTCGGGTTCAGATGTCAGAAGAGATGCAAAACAAATTGAAGGAAAGTGTTGAAACCAATACTTTGGCGCAGAATATAGTGAAGCAGATAAAGGAAGGGAAGACACGAAAGTTCTTTCTACGGGATGGTTACTTGTTCTTTGGAAACCGACTCTATGTTCCAAAGACATCTGGTCTCAGGGGGCACCTTTTGAAGGAGTGCCACGATTCTCCATGGGCTGGCCACCCAGGGCAGCGTCGTTCTTTAGCATTGTTGGAGAGGGGGTTCTTTTGGGAAAAGATGCGAGAGGATGTGGAGGAGTATGTACATATGTGCATCATTTGTCAGTAGGACAAATTGGATACTCAGAGGCAAGGAGGACTGTTGCAGCCTTTACCGATTCCAGAGAGGCCATGGATGAGTGTCTCGATGGACTTCATCACTTAGTTACCATAGGTGCAGGGGTATAATGGGATCATGGTCGTGGTTGATCGTTTTTCCAAGTATGCTGTCTTTGTTCCGACAAAGATACCTTGTGGAGCCGAGCGGACTGCAGAGTTGTTCTTTAAGAACAAAGTGAAGTATTGGGGAATTCCGTTGAGTATTGTGTCGGATAGAGATCCGCGTTTTACAGGGAGATTTTGGACCACATTGTTCAAGTTAGTTGGGATAGAGTTGTTGAGGATTTCGAGCTACCATCCGCAAAGATATGGGTAGACCGAGAGGATCAATGCATTGCTGGAGGACTACTTGAGACATTATGTGATGGCTGATCAAAAGAATTGGCCTGAAATCTTGGATATTGCTCAGTTTAGCTACAATATTCAAAAGAGTTCTGCGACAGAGTACAGTCCATTTGAGTTGGTGAATGGGAAGATGCCAGTTGCACCACACACCGTTGAGACAACAGGTTTTTTGAGGAGTCCTCACGCGAAGAGGTTCATGAAGGCTTGGGAGAAGACCTTGGAGTTGGCACGACTGCGCTTGCTTGATGCTGCAAGGAGGATGAAGAAGTATGTTGATAGGGGAAGACGGGATGTACACTTCAGTGTGGGAGATATGGTGTTTCTCAGGATTACCAGGGAGCAGTTTCAGCCAGCCAAGGGGACGACCGCCAAACTGACACAGAAGTATGAGGGACCATTTCAGGTGAAGAAGCGAGTGGGGGAGGTTGCTTACGAGCTGGAGCTTCCGCACCATATGCACATGAAGCATCCAGTTTTTCACATTAGTCAGTTGAAGAGATGCAGACTTGATTCAGACCATCTAGAGAGAGCTGAACTGCCGAGAGGACCAGCCGGGATAGTGGACAAACCAGGCTTGGAGTTGGCAAAGATCTTGAGCTTCAGGACTACAGTGATTGGTTGCCACCAGAAACGGGAGTACCTTGCCAGATGGAAGGGAGCACCAGAAGAGGAGAGTTGGGAATCAGAGGACTCACTTTGGAGATGGAAGAGGAAGATTGCGAGGTATGAATGGAGGAGACTGAGGCGATCGAGATTGTCGAGGGCGACAATGATTTCCAGTGGGGGAGGATGTAACGCCGGCGGTTATGTGCTCGGGTGCGCGCGTTCCTCACCTACGCAAAAATGACTAAGGCATGAAACACACCATTTATAGGCGAGCCAAGGCGTGAACGGGTGGTGGGCGAGCCGACTTGGTGAGGGGCTTCGCACATAACTTGAGGGCGTTGGCGTGTTGGTTGAACAGTGGTATTGGGTGGTCGGTCGTGAGAAGTCGACACACACATGGAGCGTATAAACATGATGGTGAGTGCTCGTTTGAAGACATCATCTCATCGCATCTCTTCATCACTTATGGTCTATCACATAAGGTGAAGTGTGAAGGGGTGAATGCACTACCGCAGCTCGGTTGGGTAGATGCGCCTGCCGGTCGGGCGAGGCAACATGAGACAGCAGGACGTGTGAAGTGTGGGTGACTCGCACACCGGGCAGAAGTACACGGGACGAGGGCGTGGGTAACCGCCCACCCACTGGGTGAAGGCACATGGACGAGGGCGTGGGTGAACCGCCCGCCCACGGGGGAACGCACACGGTTGTGGAGGGCGCCCGATACACGGTTGTGGTTCGTGCGGGTGTGCACGGGCGTGCCCGCCCGTTCGGGCAATGATTGTATTGTATATTTTGGTGAAGGTGGAGGTACGATCTCCGTGCGCTCTTGCACAGGCAGGCGTCCGCCTTGGGTTATAAAGCCGATGGAGCGACGCTCCCGGCCATTGTAATGAAATCTTATATATAATAAAAAGAAGTCTTCTCTTGCATATTATTGATGTTCTTGTTATCATTTATCATGCTGTTATAATGGTTTCCACACATTATATAATATAATTGAAGATTTTTATACATGAATGAAGACGTAGTTCGTAAAGTCGCATAACTATGGAAAAGGTTGGTTACTTAGGCGGTGCCGCACCTGGCCTATTAAAGGAAAAAAGAATTGGGGGCGTGACACTGGGGATCCTAGTTACTGATTTGTAACGTTTACCAACACCGACTCGTTTTGGTGTAACGACAAACTTCCACATGGTATCAGAGCCTGGACCCAGGTTCGATTCCCCCAAGTTGCGTTTGAGGGAAGGTGTTGAAAGAATCACTGATTTGTAACGTTTGCCAACACCTGCTAGTTTTGGTGTAATGGCAAACCTCCACAGATAGCATAATACATCACCTCTAGTGCATGCCTTCTCTCGTTTATATTCCGCTCTAAAACATTTGGCAACTTGAAGTAAAATGGAGATAATTCATCACACACAAGCTTTAGCAGCGTGTAGAGCTTCTCCGCTGCCATGTCCTTAGAACCCAACTGCACCTCCAAAAGTTTTTGCAATAGAAAGAGAGGCAGTTTGTTTTCAAGCATCATCACATCCCTCAACATGGAGTTGTGGGCCGCGCTGGTGTCGGTTGGATGTAAGACATGTCCCAGCTGCTTCACGTTCGCCTCAGATATTTCTTCGACATGCCGGACATAAAACTGCAAACACTCTAGAAGGAATATGGCGTCCGGGGCCATTATCCATGCCGAGGAATCTCCCTTATAGTCGATAAATTTTTGATAGCAACATCGGATTTGCCAATCTCTCTTCTTAACTTCCTCCACAATGACGGACTCAAGTTTGCATCCATTGATTTTTTTTCTAAAATCTGCGGGCAGCTGCCTATTTGTAGTGGTCTAAGATCTGCATCGGTGATAGGGACCGATGGAAATTGATTGAGGAATGTATGCTTCTGGCTTCATTTCCAATAACTCTTTCAGCACATTAAACACGAGCGAACACAGCTCGTCGTCATCCTCCATTTCTTGTTGATGTAGTACATCCAGACATTTTTTAATTTGAATGGCCCAAACATTCTCACCCATCTTTGCTTCAACATTAGTGTTGGACTCCATGTTTCAGGGTAGGAGAGAAAAAACCACACGGAAGCAAATAGCAGAAAAGTTGGGAAGTATCGATGGGAGAGTTAGTGAATATAGACAGCCATATATAGAGATTTGCTGGTCGAAGAGGTAAGCCATTCTTACAAACTTTTTATTACAGTGTTTGGCCACTCGATTTTGTACGCTCAGATACTGTGTAAACGGATTTGGGCCATTCTTTACAATGATTCCTTCATCATTAGCATTCATAACATCTGGTCGGAGACGTAAGCCATTCTTACAAACTTTTTATTACAGCATTTGATCAATCAATTTTGTACACTCTGTTGGAATTTTAAAGGTGATTTCAAACACAAAAGATCAGAGAACAACGCTCTGTTTTGACACAGCGAAAACAGAAAAAAAAAAATCGCTTTGCTGACATAGGTCACTTTGCTGAAACAGGTGTTTCAGCAACGTATTGCTTTGCTGAAACTGGTGTTTCAGCAACGTACTTCTGGTGTTGCAGCTATAGGAAATTTTTGATATTTTAAAATAAAAACTGGAAAACAGAGTAATGCTTGGCAACACAAAAACTGGAGAAATATCAACTGAAACTTAACTTATATTTAGTAAAACAGTTGACAAACAACTGATACAATAAAACAAATTCCTTTATCTCAGAAAATTGCAGATCTTTAAGCACTGCTGTGCTGTTACAAAACACTCTATTTTTGTCCAAAACACTGCTGCAAACACTCTGTTTCTTCCTTAAGACATTTTACACTCCTGTTTGTAAATTTCCTTCATATATTCACGCTGTTGCGTACAAAAAGAACTTCTGCACTGCTGTGCATTACAGAGAGAACACTATCTCTGTTTTAAAAAAAAAAACTTACGCACAGTGCTGTGTTTTTACATTACAGAGTCGACTCCAAGAAAAAAAACAGAAAAACAGAACTTACATATTTTATGTGCCGTAAGAGGAAAAACTGCATACGTGAATTAAAAACAATAAAATTAAAATCCTACCAACACAGCAATTAATTACCATCATTTCATGGGAGTCCGCCATGCCGTAATAAATTGTTGTGTAATCGCTGATTTAGAAAAGGACTGGAGCTACAGCTGTTTACTGGCAAAAACTTCAATGCACAGGTATGGCAATTGATTCAACTGGAGTACAGGGGTATGGCAAAGGACAACCCCTGCAGTTGAAAATAATATTTCAACACTCCCCTTTAGTTT